>APFE031638381.1:0-60664 GCA_000404065.3 Pinus taeda
AAATGCATTTCTGGGTGTCTCCTAACATAGTTATAGCTCATTAAAATTGGGGCCACCGTGCCTGTAGCACCTCGACGCAGAAATTGGGAGAACTGAGTGCTGTATCATGCTATAGATTGTGCTGACAATGTGAAGCCTGTTGTGCGCTAAAGAAGGAAAAGGTAGCCCATCCCATCACACCTCCAATGCGACCATATTCTACGTGAGCTAAAACTTCCTAAGAAAAATTGATTCCAAATGGTCATTGTTCTTACAGTGTATTTTCATATTATGATCTTATATTCACACCAATAAATACAAAGGGTTCGATATCACTATTTTATAAGCCATGTGGTATTTTGGCTGGTTATATCTTCTCTTTTTTTTTTTGAAAAAAAGTGAAATGAAGTGTTGTACTCTGATGTTATTTACAAGTGGGGAAATGCATTTCTGGGTGTCTCCTAACATAGTTACAGCTCATTAGAATTGGGGCCACCGTGACTGCATCACCTCGACGCAGAAATTGGGAGAACTGAGTGCTGTATCATGTTATAGATTGTGCTGACAATGTGAAGTCTGTTGTGCACTAAAGAAGGAAAAGGCAGCCTATCCCATCACGCCTCCAATGTGACCATATTTTCCGTGAGCTAAAACTTCCTAAGAAAAATTGATTCCAAATGGTCATTGTCCTTACAGTATATTTTCATATTATGATCTTATATTCACACCAGTAAATACAAAGGGTTCGATATCACTATTTTATAAGTCATGTGGTATTTTGGGTGGTTTCATTAGTATTTTAATTTTAGCACATGTAGATGGTGTGGTAGGGGTTGTATAATTATGTGTTGTGTAAAAAAAATTGGTGGTAAGTTGCTAAACAACCGGAGCACAGTAAAAATTTAGAAGAGACAGTATAGTCTCATCAAAATTGCGTATGAAAGATGAAGAAATTAAGATTATTAGACAGAGGCTACAGAGCAGCATGAGGAATGCAAGCCACTGTCATGAAATTGAGTATCTACAAAAGATTCAAGCAGTGTCAAATCAACCTCAATTCCCATAACAGCATTTGTATTGAACCGCTTAACGTTATCACTGAGAAATGTAGCTACAATGCAATCTGATATGTGCTTCAGAACACCCCTGATCACATTATCCAAAACCTGCGAAGGTAAGTCTTCAAAAAGATTTCAGTAAAGAGACTTCACGAGGTCCTTTGAGGCTTTTTCTTGACTCATGAAACTTCGCAAGAACCCTGACTATCAAAGATCCACAATAGGTATGGGGTTGAACTTACTACATTTTAAGTTTGTTTTTGTTCAAGCATGTATCTCTTGAATGAAATCTTCATGGCATGCATTTTGAAACAAATCAAGTTATTCATGACGAAGAAGTTGTGGTATAAGAACAAATTGTGAATGCACTTGAACACAACATTGTAAACATACTTGAATACAACATTACTATACATATTCAATAATGAATGCACATTAATTGTTCAACATCTATGCAGCCTGAAAAACAGAAAATTCCCTTGTTTAAGAGAATCAGGACTACATTGCAAAGATCAAGTTAAAGAGAAACCACAACGGAATTTGGTAAACAATATTTATAGCCATATGTATTTTTCACAACTTTGATGTCTCCCAGGTCCCAAATCCAAGGAAATATCAGCTCCTTTTATCATTCTTACCACCACATTGAGCACAAAACAACCTTCTGCATTCAGGGCATTCTGACTCTTTTATAACAACAACAGCTGGCTCGGTTGAGCTTCCTACTTCAGGCACATCCTTCAACAAGAGTGCCGAGCAATCCTTTAACGGGCAATAGAACTTCTGAGAACTGGGAATCTCTTTTTCCACCAATATGCCAGGCATTTTTTTTGGAGAGTAAAAGGCATGCCAATAGAGCTTGTTGCTCAATTGTATTGGTCTATTAAGTTATGAATAATGTGTTAGGTAAGATTTTTTACGAAATTGGTAGCCATGCCATAACAATTTACGATTGTTTGTTTGAAAATATACATGGATCAAAAGGAAATATTACATGGATCAATTGTATTGGTCTATTAAGTTCCTCTGTCTAAGGAAAGGGCACTTCCAAAAATAGGATAATTGTTTTTTATCACAACAGAATTCTGTGCATGAACACCAAATTCAAGGAAATGACTTCACTCACATAGAGAAAATGTCTAAAATTTGACATCAAATTTACTAGCACGTTGGCTTTCATAGATTGACATCTCGAGTCCTGACAACAAATGAAATGTCCATAGGAAAAGCATCCATTATCTGCACAATAGGACTTTACTGATACATGATTCATAAACCTTAGTCTTTAAATCAAATTTCAAGAGGATATTTCAAAATTGAAAAGTACATTTTTTGGTCTGTATCACTGAAATCAAGAAAAGGAACAGCTATAAGTAGGGAAGCTAATCCTGTAAATTGTAATGCACCAGAAACTGCCAGTGTCATAAAAGGAACTTTTTATAATTATATAGTCATCCATATCCACAAATTAAAACAGATAAAATGCATTTGTACCTAGGAAAAGAATAATAAATATATCTCAAAAAATCCAGAAGTATTTGGTTATAAAAATGTTTCACAAGGATTTTCATACCAAAAACAGAAAAGAACAGATTCAAAGAACAAGAAGAATTGGATTCATTTACAACTGCAGTTCATTTGATGAATATTCTGCTTGAGTATTAAATATACGATTTTTTCATACAAAAAGAAAGTAATAATGGAATTCAAACCCTATGGCATAGATCCATAGCAACTCATACAATAATAGAATCCAATCTCTTATCTCTTTCACTGTGAAGCAACGATATGAATTTTAAAAGGCTAACAGAAACAAAACTAAACTGCTATTGAACTCACAGAAAACCAGTGGTCCAGACTCCAAAGCCTTGATGAGTTATAGTCCTCAAATGAAACCTAGCAAGCAACTGCTTTACGCAGATCTCTTATGGAAAACTACCCCAGATATGCCGCTGTTGATCTGTTGATCTCACAGAAAAACAGTGCTGCAAAGGCTGACAAACACAAACTATAGTCCTTAAGGTGGAAACTCAGCCCAACAGGTGTCTTATTTTTCATTGCAAGGAAGCCACAGAAAGGATGAGTTGCAACATCAGAGTCAAAGTTAAATGTATTAAAATGTTGCCTCTAGGAGGGGATTGAATTCCAAATACATAGTCACAGAACTGATTAGTTTTAGCTTTTATGCAATAGGAAGAAGAAAACCTCAAATTGCTGCAAAATTGCCAGATAGAAGTCCAATATCTTAACAACCAAGCAGTCATAGAAGTACCTTACAAGTACAACTCCCAAGTGGAAATACAAGTATATGCTTGATCGAATACATTTGCACAATTCCGAGAACCCCAAAAATTCCTATAAATCAAATACAAAGCAGGACATCGGTGGTGCAACTGCTCTTATAAACATACATAGAGGTGAACATCCAGTACATCTTCAAATCTCTTGGCTACCTTTAGTATAAATAAAACTAATACACCCATTTTCCATACATTTTAGCTGAAAGTAACTTTGATCCGCTCCTGACAGTTCACTTCATGGGCGACTAAGACCACGAAAGCAGATGGTACCATAATTCTTCCCATGTAACCATGAAACATCCCTTTTGAAAACAACGACCAGTGCAAAACCAAAATAAATACATACACAGAAAAGTATTACTTATTTCTTGGCTTTTCTTGTTCCCGCACTATGTTTTTCACTGTGATCGCTTTCATCCTCATAATTAACATCTTCATAATTATCATCATCATCTTCCTCTTCTTCGGAATCAACAAACCCAAGACGAGCTGCATCTTTTGCCCACTCTACAATACTCTCTACCTCAGATTCTAAGATTCTTTCTTCATCATCAACATGTTCTTCTCCCACATCGTTAAACCGACCTGAAGAAGAAGAAATCCCTGAAACCCTACTCCTTTCAAGCTTAATGGAATCTTGAACAAAAGCTAGCAGCTTCTGCACTTGTTCCTCTTCAGAATCAATTTCATTTTGCTTCACAAAACCTGTTTCTCCATAATCACCGATTTTTTCTTTCTGGGTTCCTACTGTTGTCTCACGGGAATCGATCCCCTGACTTTCCTGTGGCTCAGCCAAACTCTGGGACTCACTAATTACGATATTTTTGGCACCTGAAGAAGATCTCAATGCCGCCAATCTCAACGCAAGTTCTTGCCCTAAAATTTTCTCCTCTTCTTCATCAATCAGAACCCTAGATTTCCCGCCAATTCCTTCATTTTCTCTAACGTCCCCAACCAAATCTGGATCCTTCTCTAGATCATTCTTTTTCCCTCTGTCATTATCTATGCCATTTTCTAAATCACTACTTTCCTTCTTATCTCTAATTTGGAGTTTGTTGGACTTACCAATTGGGGTTTTGCAGGAGGAGGAGCTTTGAGCTTGGAATATCGACGAGCCAATTCATTGTCAAGTCCAGCGGAGTCGAAGCCTCCAACATCTGAATTCAGCGGTGAAGGTAAGGGTTTGGTTGATCTGTGGGAGTCGAGATTAAGTTGCAATGCACTTTCATCTTGGAACTGTGCGAGAAATTGATTGACTTGTTCATCATTCTCTTCTCCTCTCAGCAACCTGCTCCAAATTGTGCTGCTAGAAGACCTTCCGTCCATTTTATTTTTGAAGTGTCAAGGTCGTGTGTCTTCTGGTTTCGAAACTGCAACGTCTCTGTGCAGAAAATTAATAGGCTTTGTTTCTGGTTGTTCACACAAATAAACCCTGCGAAAATAGAAACGCAGAGTCAGCGAGAAATATTTATTCAACCATTGAGACAAAATTGTGGAAAAATGAATGTCGAAAATTGTGTGCCACATGTCAATAAGAAAGTTCTTGCCCTAAAATTTTCTCCTCTTCTTCATCAATCAGAACCCTAGATTTCCCACCAATTCCTTCATTTTCTCTAACATCCCCAATCTAGATCCTTCTCTAGATCATTGTTTTTCCCTCTGTCATTATATATGCCAATTTCGAAATCACTACTTTCCTTCTTATCTCTAATTTGGAGTCTATTGGACTTACCAATTGGGGTTTTGCAGGAGGAGGAGCTTTGAGCTTGGAATATCGACGGGCCAATTCATTCAAGTCCAACAGAGTGGAAGCCTCCAACATCTGAATTCAGCGGTGAATGTAAGGGTTTGGTTGATCTGGGGAGTCGAGATTAAGTTGCAATGCACTTTCATCTTGGAACTGTGCGAGTAGTTGATTGACCTGTTCATCATGCACTTTCATCTTGGAACTGTGCGAGAAGTTGATTGACCTGTTCATCATTCTCTTCTCCTCTCAGCAACCTACTCCAAATTGTGCTGCTTCTGTCTATTTTATTTTTGAAGTGTCAAGGTTGTGTGTCTTCTGGTTTCGAAACTGCAACGTCTCTGTGCAGAAAATTAATAGGCGAGGGAAGAGACATTGAGGATATACACGAAATGGGAGGGACAACCAGAGATGCAATGCAATGAACAAACAGTGATTTATCGGCCTTATACAACCATACCATACAATGACAAACATTCCAAAGAGGTAGTGCAAGCCAAGCATATGTCAGCGGCGAAACGAATGGTTCACTGGTGATCTGTGGGAGTCGAGATTAAGATGCAATGCACTTTCATCTTGGAACTGTGCGAAAAGTTGATTGACCTGTTCATCATTCTCTTCTCCTTTCAGCAAATGCTCCAAATTGTGCTGCTGGAAGAGCTTTCGTCCATTTTACTTTTGAAGTGTCAAGGTTGTGTGTCTTCTGGTTTCGAAATTGCAACGTCTCTGTGCAGAAAATTAATAGGGGAGGGAAGAGATATTGAGAATATACACGAAATGGGAAGGAGAACTGAGATGCAATGAACAGACAGTGAATTTATCGGCCTTATACAACCATACCATACAGTGAGAAACATTCCAAAGAGGTAGTGCAAGCTAACCACACGTCAGTACGACTTCCTCATTAACCGTTAAATTTTGGATTAGTGTTGGATTAACAATCACACTTCATTCAATCGTTTAACACTACAAATCCACAGTCAACAATAACAATAAGACAGGGGTCAACAATAAGACAGGGGCCGGGCAATTTATTTCAAAGAGAAACGCTTTACAGCGTAATTACAAATATTAGATGGAATATTTAATAAATATATAATTTATTTTAAATAATATAATTTATACGGTCTTCCCCACACATTTAGCAGAGCTGCCGTTTCTGTCAATAGACCGACTTTTCAACGAAAATTTGCAGTCCAAATAGGTAGTTCAATCATTTTCAAGAATGTTCCGCCTGTTTGCCTCTGGTCCACGGTTCATACGCGCAATGGAGACAGCGCGTAGTTCCTTTTTCTAGTCCACCCCTTTGACGAGACGGGAAGAAAAACACTGTTTGTGGTGTTTCAATTGAGAACAGCAAGTGACGGGAATTTGTCAAAGCGTTTCGGCATTGATGTCGGAGCAGATCTTTACTGCATATTGATTTATTTCTGGTGAATTTACATTTTATTAGCGCATCTTAGGGAATGAATATCCACAGGCCTAACGGAGGATTTCTGGGGTTACTGCTACTTTTTTCGCTTCTGCTATTCCCAGCTTCATCGTCGGACACGGGGGAAATTATAAACTCAGCAGCGGAGGAAAATTCACGGGACAGAGGTGGTACTGATATACATTGGCTGAGATGGTTTAAAGGTACCCAATTTGGAATTCAGAAGAGAAGAATTGACCAGGTAATTTGCCCCGCTCTTTGCATATTTGTGTCAATTTCATGTTCTTTTTTATCATGAATTCTGAGGAAAAGTTAATTCGAGGTTTCAGGTTTTCGTTACTGTTTGAATTAAGTTTTATGCTTGATTATTTGCCTCCAGATATCACATTATTAGTCGAATTTGTCACCGAATTATTTTGGTTACCAAGTTTTCGTTATTGGATTGATTTGTGTCAGCTACGAAGCTGAGATACAAAACACTTTAACGGGGAGGGAAAGAGATTCGAACCTCGCACCTCTCTTCTTTGCTAATATCACCTAGGCAATTCCCGATTTGTGATTACTTGTTGACAAAGAGAATCGGTATTGCTGTAAAAGGTCTTTTGGGAAATGAATTGCATCGTTTTGGAACGGACAACTTTTAGAATTCTTTTTTTTGCCTGATAGAACGGTGATATGAATAGGTCAAAATCCATACATTATAAAAATAATATTGACAATTTTTATTGGAAAAATTTATTTAATTCCAAGGTTTGGCTGAACTTGTTACATTTTTAGCATTCACACTTTTTTGGTCATTCTTACAGATAACAGGAAAAAACAAGAGAAAGCACACCATTGGTTTTATTTAGACTTTAAAATACTCTCAAAATTTATGATAAGGTGAAGTTCAAAGTAAAAAAATCAGCTTAATTCAAAATATTCTCAAAATTTACAATAAAATTATGTTCAATATATTTTTACAATGGGTTAAAAAGTTTAAATCAACTTAAGTACATTTGCACTATGGGTTGGGAGATCTGGTTAAATTTTTTTGATAAGCGTAATTCAACCATCCAGGATTTTGCACATAGTGGCCCTGATGACTTGAGACACTCTCGAAATCACCTATGCCGAATGGGGATGAAAAGTAAAACACCATTAGTTTGTCTTTATATCTGAAGGTAGGTTCAGGTTCAATCCATATGGACGTAAGCTGATGAGCCAATCTTTGTTAAGGAATTGCATTACTGACGACAAATCGGTTCAATGCAGCATTCCATTATAAGGCCACCTCACATTCTCTGATAAATCAAGGCGAAGCCTAGAAAATTCTAGAATTTCAAATTGTGCTTAGCAGTTTGAAGGTAGGTCTTCTGGGTTGCCTTGCACTTATCTATGTTTTGAAGTAAATGGGATGGAGTGTTTTACATGAGGATTAAGGAACAACTGAAAGTTAAGTTACAGTGAAATGTTTGATGTGATGAGCTCATTTAAAAGAGGAGAAAAATCCCAGATATTTTATAAACAGTAAGCAGGTTAGAATGTTTGAAGTGGTGGTGTTTTTCTCATTAAGAGTTTCCTATTGGTCACAACTGTCATACATAAATATTGTATGTTTGTGTCAGGGCTTTCATGATGTCAAATAATAATGAAAGTCAACTGTGGAGCAAGTGAAATATTTTCGAGGAAGTTCATTGGTCAATAATCATGCCTTTAAGCACTTACGTACCCTTAATGGAAGGCTGTGTTCAGAGTTTCAAGACTTTCAATGGTGCTCTTCATTTCGTTTGCATCTATGGTGTGTTTTGATTGTTCTTATTTATTGTACTTTTGCTGCACCATGTGGGCAAGGGCTAACCAGCCTGCTATAGGGCATTAAATGCCCTGGTACATGCAGGCTATATAACAAAATAACATACAGTTTTTATTTTTAATTTATGTAGCCACTGAGGCTGTGTGTTATTTTGTTATATAACCTGCATGTACTAGGGCATTTAATGCCCTATAACAGGCTGGTTAGCCTTTGCCCACTATGTGGGGTCATTGTTATTATTCGCTCTTTATTTGATTTTATTTGCATTTACGGTGGTTTCAATTTTTGATTGTTTTTATTTATTGTACTCTTTTTCTTTTTTCATGGTGTGGGGTTTGTTATTCTTATTCATTGTACTACCTTGTATGAGATTTATTGTTAATATTTTTTGTAATGGTTTTAATGGAGTTGTGAGGTTTATTGTTAATATTTATGGTATTTTTTTATGGTTTTAAAGTGGAGTTTTAAATGAGTAAAATTGGATTTTTTTTATATATATATAAAAGGAAGTTGGCAATTCGCGTGACATGGGGTTACTAATAAATCTTTTGGGGCTTACGGTCTATCTTTCTTTGCATAAATCGGGGTGACCAATAAATCTTTTGGGGCTTATGGCCTTTCCTTCTTTGTTTTTCTCTGCATAAACCGGGGTTACCAATAAATCTTTTGGGGCTTATGGCCTGTCCTTCTCTGTCTTTCTCTGCATAAACCATGTCAAATATGGGGGGATTTGAATCTTAGATCTCTTAGTTATCCAATTGAGTTGCCCCCTTGGGACATATATATGTTTCAAATCCATTAAGCATTGAGAGGTATAAAAAAACATGGACGAAGACTTTTCCGTGCTTAAAAGCAATGTTCCATCAAGTTTTCAAGATGCAAGGACGTGGGAGTAGGGAAACATGTCCATGGACATGTAAATACATCCCCAAATTTTAAGGAGAGTCATGGGGAATGTTGGGATCCTTAGCATAGGGGATCTCCTCTCCAAAATCATATAAAAAAATTGAAGTACAAAGAGCTTGATATTGGAAGGAAACTTAGGGGCTAACTGTTCTAGGTAAGATCTTCATTTCTTTTTGTTGATTTTAAAAAATTTTGATGTCAAATTTTATGGGAGTGCCTAGGCGTCCTAGATTTAAGTGAGGGGTGCTTGGGTGCCCCCCCATATATGTGAATTGTCCCTCATTTTGTGTGTAATACTTTGTATCGTGTTTCACCTTTTTGGGGACATTGTGAAATGTTTGTAACATGTTTCACTTTTTCTAGATGTTTTGGAACATTTCACTTCAAGTTTCAATGTTCTGGGAGCATTGGGAGTGCACCCCTAACAATAGGGACACATTCTTGTGTAACATTGGTTAAAAGATCATGGATCTATGCTAGTTTATTTGAATGGGAATGGCATAAGAAGAGGAGTATAGGTTGTTCCAAATACATTGAGTGTTGTTGGATGGAAAATCGTTTTTTATTGTAGTTTGTGCACATGACACCTACCCATTTGCGACATGTTTCTCCCAGATCAAACGACATATGCTAACCACTAGAGGAAAAAGTAGTTAAGAGAATTTTCATTGCACTTCAAAATTGTATTCACCAGTGTTAAGATGAAAAAGTTGCCATCCATTGCCACTATCCAACTCACAAACCAATGCCCAACAAACACTATCCACTGCACATCCTTGGAGGGATAGAGGCATATAACTTATACAAACTTGTACAACCTCAAGAGAGGAAAGTTCATAGTGTCTAGTCTCAATTCACTGACAAGCTTTACATGCCGAAATGATTGACGAATTATACATATCGACATGACAAACACAAGGTGAAGGAAATTGTCGACACTAAAGCTTTGAGGACAAAGCTTTTGAAGGAAGGGGCAATGTTACAGATATAAATTGCCTAAAATAAAATGAATATAAATAATGTAAATAATAAATAATCAAATATTGATTAATTGTTAAATAGTCATTAAGTTAAGTGAAGAGGCATGTCTAAAAAACATGCCCAGTCGTGAAAAGACACATGCTTAATATATATGTGGGTCCTCATTGTAACATTTATCATCACGTGTACATTTTTATATATAATAAATTATTATTACAAATACCTTTTGTGTATTTTTACATTAAAGTCAACAAGCTATAAGTTTTGTTGCTTCAAACAATCATCTATTAAGGTACTATTTTTGAAGGAATCAAGAGTGCAATCCCTCTTAGGAATCTCTCTAGAATTCCTAAATGTTCCAATCAAGGTCTTAGGACTCTTACTTAAGGGCTTGATCAAAGTATTGTAGGTCAATACATTGGGCTTAATGCCAATTGTATTCATGTGGCATAGAATTTATGGACCATATTGAGGTGATTTTCTTGTTTAAGATACAAAGATGGTTGTGTGATATTTATGGGCGGCTTTGTACCAGAAGTCTTTCATTTTGCAAAAGGTTCTAAGGGAATATGTGAGAGTTATGTTAGTGTGAGTACTAAGTCAAAATACCATGAACACTAAGGATGTCTATGCTAAAGGAAGTTTAACACGTAAGGCAAAACATGTAGCATTTTGAATGTGTTTCTTGGAACAATGCCCAAACTTATTATAATAATAAGAATATCATTAATAAGAAACTCACTTGGACACATTTTAGAGTAGGAACCCATAATAGGCTTAGTATCTTCACTATCCATTGTCTTGTCAAATTCCTTCTCAACTAGGGTCTATTCTGGTTGTGGCTATTGATCCAATGGAGGAGGAGGTATCTACTTGAGTTAGATTTTGAAACAAGCTAATCCCCTAGCCTTTTCTTCCATATCTTTGCAACAAATCACTATAAGAGTCCTAAACAATGAAAGTATGGCTTAATTAGGGGTTGTTATAAGACTTTTGGCTACATTAAATGAGATATCGTAATTCTCAACATATGGTGGAAACATAAATGTAGGAATTGCAGATGTAACAGAGGGTGTATTTGGGATACATTACATTGGTAGGTGCTTGCCTCATTCACTTTCTTACTTTGACCCTTGTGGTGAATCCACAACTTAATCTACTCTCACCTCTATAACTCAATCTACCATTGTGAGTGGTGCTAGGTTGACTCTAACTAGTGGAATAGTAATAACTGCTATTAGTTATGGGTTAATGAGGTCAACAAAGTTAACAATTGACACATATGTTAATGGTTCCATTATTTGAATAGATGGTGGCAATTGTGGTGAAGAAACTAAGAGTGAAATTGGATCTAGCTATGATGTTGTTGGCTAGGGGGATGAGACTATATAAGGAATGGTGAGGGATTCTAAGTAAGATGGTGGTGAAGAAATAATCACTTATGGGTCTTGATCAACCTTTAAAGCATCATCAACTTGAACTTACACTATATATTGAACAACATTCATAGTTTAGGCATAGGTCCTAGCCTAAAGTGATATGGAATATTGAAATCCAATTCTAGTTTTTTCCCCTCACTCCATCTAGGAATTCATTAGATAAGCATAACTTGCTACATTCCTTTCACATGTTGAAGACCCAATTATAGATCCATTCTCTTAACCAATTATTTAGAGTATGTTTACCTTGTTTTAGTCCCATCCTCGTCTATTGTAATAGAATACTTAGTGCCTCCCTTTTGTTGATGGCGTGATTGTAATGGGCCCAATCAAACCTCTTTATCTACACCTAGATCTTTTGTTTGAGCTCTAATTGATTATGGAACAAGAAAAGATGCTAGGAATGGTTGATAAGCTAGAAATCATCTCGATCTCACCTTTAGTAAACTATGTAGTGAAATGCCTTTGTCTCTATCCTTTCATGCTCCTATTAAAGTATTGCTTCCCTTAGTGGGTCCATGGTTAGTTTCCAAAATGCCCTTCCTTTCCATAGTCTTTACAAGATAGAGGTATGGTTCCTCAAAGGGATGTTTATTAATATGCTTGCTTTGGTGTTAGAGCTAGTTGATCCATTGATTCTAAATGTCCATTGTTGATTTGGTAGAGGCATCAACGGGAAATTTCTTGAACACAAGAAAGAAGCTTGTAGTGCCCTTACAATTTTCGTTCTAATTAGTGTACTTCCTATTGTTATTTTTGTAGCTTAGGAAGGTCTTTTGAATAGGTTGGTGTCTTGCATGCAAAAGAAGAAGTCCTCTATAGGTGGTTGTTGGAGAGGAACAACTAATATGGTATGCTTCCTAAGTTTTAACTTAGGAAAAGTACATTGATTAATTATTTGATTAATGTAGACTTTGGGCTAATGTTTTTGTATGTATAATTAATTAATTCTTTAAGTGACTAGATCTAATCTCCATCGTTGATCAATTAAAGCTAACATTTAATCCTAGCCCTCAATCACTTTGGAGATTATGGATTTGGCCTATGGAGAATTATAAAAGAAGCCTAGGGTAGAGGATGAAGACACAACACAACAAAAGTGAGAGAGAAATTCAAAACGAGATTTTCTGAATAATTTGCAAAGATAATATTGCAGATTTTTGTGAGAGATTTATAGGGGCTGAAGAAGGAAAAAGACAACAAGATTTTGTTTGTAGCTGAAGAAATTAGTAGGGATCCACAATGTGAGATGGACATCAATTTTTTTGCAACGAGGCCACACTTGTTAGTTGAGAGGGTTATTCTAGCAGGTCGAATTTGCACGCGTGATGTGGCTGTTGAAGAAAGTTGTGTTAGATGCGCATGGGCTTGAGAAGGCCGAGTGGGTTGCTAATTTTGCTTGAAGAATTTTTCTTAGGTTTTGTTGTAATTTCCTTGTAAATTTTGAGGGCCATTTTCCTTGGATAGGGAGCCCATGATTTCTTTGAGAAATTAAATGGTGAGAAGTTGGAGGGTTAATTTCAGTTGTTGTCTCGTCTAATTTTTTTTTGAGTAATTTTGTGTTTTAAATTTTGTTGCAAAGTGTTAAGTTAAAGGTGCCAAAGTATTTTTTGTTTATAGTTTTCAAAAATTAATATACAATAGAAATTAATTTACTGCATAGGGAAATTTTTTTAGAGTAAAATAACTGCATGACATAGTAAATCTACAATTGGCACTTAAAAATTAACATGGTATTAGAGCAAGAGCAAACTTTGTGAGGGAATATCAGTGGAAAACGATTTCAAACAACAACATTTGTTCTACAACATATTTTTTATTATCAAAGGTATCATGGCTAAAATTGATTTGGTAAAGATGGAATCATCAAGTTTGAAATTTGAAGACAGGTTGGAAGGGGCTACAAACTTTAGTCCATGGAAGGAGAGGATCACACTAGTTTTGATGGGAAATAGCCCATGGGAATTTGCTAATAAAGAGATTTAAATTCCTTCACATCCTACACAAGAAAGCAAACAATTTGAAATATGTGAAGGTTAGAGGGATCATATTGGACACTTGGAAAGATCACATAATCCCTCACATCGCAATGAAGGAAACAACTCATCAAATGTGGACATCCTTAATAAAGTTGTACCAAAGTGACAAAAAAAAGATGGCGCTAAGAGAAAAGCTAAGGAATATTAAATTGAACAAATCTAAAATTGTAGCCTCGTACTTCACAAGAATTCAACAGGTTAGTGATGAACTATCAGTTGTTGGGGAAGCTGTGAATGAGATGGAACTTGCTAAGATAGTCTTGAGTGGTTGTACCAAGCAATGGGATACCTTTGTAACAGGTATCCTTGCTAGAGAAAAACTTCCTAATTGGGCCAGGTTGTGGGATAACTTCACATTAAAGGAGATTTGTGAGGTTTCAATATTTTGTGGACAACGTAGAGGTGGAGATGAGGAGAATCTAGCTCTTATTGGGTAAGCAAAGAATGGCAAGGGTAAAACCAAATAGAACCAATGTGGAGGAGCATCTTTACAAGGAGAGAAGAATAATGACATGAGCAAAGTTAAGTGCTTTGCATGTCATAACTATGGTCATTATGCAAGACAATGCCCAAAAAAGAAGAAAGGCAAGGGGAAGACATCAACGACTGCATTAACACAGAGGAATGAACTAGTTGAGTAGTTTGAGAAGAAATTTGCATTGGTGTCTTGTCTTTTAGGCTCCATGACACATGGTGTATGGTTTGGGGACAATGGAGCTTCTTGTCATATGATGGGATCTCGTGACCCCTTCACCAGTATGGCCAGAGATCATCTTGATCTTCATGTGGAGCTTGGTGAAAATTCCAGGTATGCAGTGGAAGGTGTTGTAGCATACAATTCTAGTTGGACTCAAGGAGTCTTATGGTGGTGAAGGAAGTTTGATATGTACTTGGTTTGGAGAAGAACTTACTCTCCATTTTGACTATGTAGGATAGGGGACTTGAGGTTAGTTTGATAGGAGGACATGCACTTGCCAGTTTGAAAGGATTTGATCCTAGTGTGAGGTGAATTATAGGCAACAAAGAGAGTAACTTATATCTATTGAGAGGACACTTAGTGAAAGCCCTTGTAAATATTAGTGACAACCTGAGCAAGTTATGACACATGAGGATGGGGAATCTACACTATAGGGTTCTACCACTGTTACGGGAGATGGTCAATGGCCTTCTGAAGTTCGATGTGGAGTAGGATGGTGTGTGTAAAGGATGTGCACTTGGAAAGCATGCCAAGACAATATTTACTAATAGTGAGACCAAGTTTGAGGGAGTTTTTGATTTTGTACATTCTGATGTGTGTGGTCCTGTTACCCACCAAAATGGGGAACCTTATAGGAGAAAAAATTTCTCCTACTTTAGACAACCAACCAGTTGACAACCCTACACATTTGCTCATTGATGATGATATTTCAGTTTATTTTCCATATGAATTGGTCATGCACCTTTCACCATTCGATGTTCCTTTTGGATGAAGGTGGGCTACCACTCAAGAGGTACATTGACCATTTTGCAGTTGAGTGCTTTTACTTAATGTTTTGGGCATTTTAACATGGATAAATGGGTGATCTAGATGATTGAATGATCTTGATTGTAAATTCGTTCTCTCACCTTACTAGGGAGGGTTAGTATTTGACCCTAGTCCAGTCGGACATCCTCTAAGGCCTTAGGGTTATATGAGGGGCACTACTTGGAATACTTGGATTGAAATAGTGTGCTCATTTCCCTTTCCATACTCAACATTTTTTTATCTCTCATCATTGCTCTAATACCACCTCCATCATTCGGGTTAACTGTGATTATTTCATTGGGATTTAGCACCCGCACATCCTCATCATCCTTGAGTAGGGTTGGAAAACTTTTCCCTAGAGGTTGATGTAACTAAAAGAGTAAAAAAACACAAGATGGCTAGAACAAAAGAAAAAAAAAATGTTGAAATGAAAAATATGGCCGAGACGTTAGCGTGTGGGTAAAAGCCTAGCATGAGCTCTACCCTCCTCATTAACCATCACTCGGTTCTTGAGCACTTGATGCTCTATCTAATTATAAGGAACCCTTGCATGTCCCAACCCTAATGAGCAAGAAACTGACTCACCTTAAGGGGTAAAATAATTGTTATATCGTAAAGAGCAAGCTATGATCCTTGAGCTATGCACCATTAAAAAACATTATAAAAAATAAGTAAAAGGCACACCAGAGGGGCGAGAAAAGCAGGTCGAGGAAAGGGGTGACTCATGCCTCCACGATTTTTCCCTCCATTACATATATACACTTAGGATATAGACTCTCATTAGCTAGTCCCTTGGCCATGAAGTCATTTCCCTCCATTTCCACCTATTCTCACTAATACCCATGGATTTGAAGGGTTGACCTTGGAAATTCCATAGGGTTGATTACCTAGCCGTCCCTACAAAGGTAGGGAACACTTTTACGAAACTTGGTCTAGTTAGATATTTGAAGGTGATCTCGATTTGAAGTATTATTATGCCCTTAACAATTAAGTGCGGCCCACTTAGATGCATATGTGGTTATTGGATTTAATGAATGGTTGCTTTCACTTGAGTTTGAGATAGTTATACCGAGTGGTTTTACACAAGAGAAGTTGAGGCATTGAGGGCACTTTGTTTCACTCCTACTCCACATGATTCCCAAACCATAATACACTTCCAGAGAGCATGCTGACCTTGTAGATGCAACGTTGCCTTTATTCATTACGGTGTTGGGCACTTAGATGATCTTGACAGTTGATGGACACCTTAGATCACCCACAGATGCCAACATGTTGATCTTATCTTGCATAGCATTGTGGATTCGTGATTATGTACCAATGGACCTAGCATGTCCCTAGGCTAGGCTTGACACTACTTAATGGGCATGCCTTGATCCATAGCCCAAATGAGGATGAGTATGCTCCAAGGTGATTGAGGAGGGGTTGTTGTACCTGATGGAGCCTTAACGCTGGAGAGAGAGTACCCCACTTTGTCTACATGGCACCCATAGAGATGACGTAGGGCACCCAGAGCTAGCTTTTGGACACATGAATATGATTTGAGGTTTGTTTTGAGGACCCTTCCTCAAATTGAGATTGATCATGATGCTTGGAGACTCATCTAACCCTTCCAATGCACCTTTGGAGCATTTTGAGCCCTAAAAGGGCATGACATCATGCTTATGATGGCTTACGAGACGTGTGGGCATTTATTGGCATATTTTATTTATTGAGCTAGTGGATTGGCTTGCAACCCATTTTAGTTTGTGTCTACTCAAAAGTAAACTTGTTTTAGGGGCTGTTAGTGGATTATCATAGGCGATAAACCTCATATAAAAAAAGAATCACTTTTTTTCATTTGTCATGATCACACTTGTGGAATTTGACCTCTCTAGAAAAGCTTGACTTAGCCTAGTGTACTTTGTTGCTTGAGGAGATGCGATCTTACATGAAATTTTATTATTGGAAAATAGTTTTTGTGTTGGAGACATCTTTTTGGGATTGAAAGAAGGCATGTTCTTGGATAATTTGTGAGTATTTTGCATATCCTTTGTGGTTTTACGTATAATGAAATATGTCCTTGGATAATTTGTGAGTATATTGTATATCCTTTATGGTTTTACATATAATGAAATATTGTTAGGGTTTCTATTTGTTCCTTGTCTAAATGCAATTTTTTATTGGAAAGTCTTGGTAGATTGTTGCATGTTTAATCGATTATCCTTGAACTCCCTAGAAACCTCCTAGTGATATTTTTTCTAGTTAATTTCTCCTCTCATAAAATGATAGCTAGGTTTAGAAAGTAAAAACTAGGGCTTCCCCCTTACTCCATGCATTGATATCTCTATGGTTTAAGTTCCTAACCCTCCATCACCCAAGTAGGGAAAAAGCACTAAGATCCCTTTTGACGATAAAAAATCTTGAAAATCTCTTACCTTTTCCTCTTCTTTACATTTTGGCCCTTCAAGGCAAGCCACTAGGGCTAGGGAAAACACCAAATTCAACTAGGGCTTGAATAAGTGCAACATTAGTGTTATTTTAGTACCTTTTCACCTTGTTTGATCTTACCATTTAAAAATCTAGAATTTCCCTTGGTGAAAATTGCCTCACTGGGGCTGACATCATCAACCCTAGGCAAATTAAGGCCTCATAAAACCCTAGTTCTGCAAAAGGGCTTCAACTTAGGGCTTGTTGAAAGTTTACCAGTCCATATTGTTGATCATACCCTAAAAGTAAACCTTTTCCTTATGCTTAAATGCCTAAATGCACTTTTATTGAATCATATTTTCAAACCCTAGGCATCAAGTACTCCTCTCTAGGATTATTCTATTATACATTGTTCCTTAATATTAAGAATTGTGTAAGGCTTTTGTCCCAAATGGCTCTACTCGCTGCTTCGTTGCGACGGCTAGGGTTCGACCCTAGCTGAGCGTCGCCACACCTGTTTTTCTTCTCCATCGATGGGCGCTCCTCCTCTTGTCTTCGATTATGTTACAAATCTGGTTTCTTCTTTATCGGGTGCTTCGACTCTTCTTGCTAAGGCTACTGTGGCTCACCTTCCCTTTGAGATGACTCCTTTGATGGATTCATTTTCGTTTTTGCCTATCAAGACTAAGGGGTCACCCTATGGACTTATTGCTGCTAGTTTTAGTTTTCCCTCATTGGTGGGTTTTGGTTTGAACCCTTGTGGTGTTTCAGTGTCGTCGAGCTTTCCCTATGATTCCGTGGATGGTGTTTCAGTCCCTTCTTCAAGTCTGAAAAGTTATTGTTTGATGGTGCCTCCTTTAACCTTCAGTGAAATTGTAAAGTCCTTTTTTGGCTCCCCCCCACTCGGGGGTCGTCCTCTACGCTTACTCAAAATTTGTTAAATCCTGTCTCCGAATCCCATTCCTCATGGATCCCTATTCTTGCTACCCCTGTGATCGAGGTCCCAAGCGTGTCTGAGGCAATAAGTGAGGCAAAATTCTTTTCCTAAGCTAGATTAATTTGCAGGTTTTATGGCTTATGGCCAAGTTTGGTTTCCCTTCACTCTTGGATCTTCGAGTAGTGGAAACCTTATATTACTGACAAAGTGAACATTTATCCTCTGGCATGAGGTTTTTTCATTCAATTTTCAACAAGATTGAGGACATATCTTAGTTCTTTGACTCTAGCCCATGGTTTTGGGGCAGCACATGGCTTTCCATGTAGTCGTGGTTTCCCACCTTTGATCCTCTCTTAGCTTAAATCTCATATGCTCCAGTTTGGGTAAGGCTCCCCAACCTTCCATTACATTGGTGGAATCTTGCGTCTTTGACTGCAATTGGTAATACATTAGGAAAGTTCCATTACCGAGGTGTTGATACCAAATATTACCTAAAACCCACATATGCTCTCATATGTGTGGAAATAGATTTCAGTAATGGATTTCTTGTTGAAATTAAATTAATAGCTCTTGGTTTCTTATGGATGTAAAAACTGGACTATGAAACTATTTCATTTTGTTGTAGGGGTTGTTATGAAATTGGGCATTCCATGAAATATTCCCCCAAAGGAAGGAAAAATACAACAAATAAATCTTGCCAAAAACCTCAATGGTGGGAGGGAGCCACCTTTGATCATTACTTAATTTCTAAAGAAGACCCTCCCTTTGCCTCTTGCAAAGAGGACGAGATGCAAAGATATTCAAATTGCCCAACAAAAAATCAAGAAAAGACGAGTTTGAATGTGGAAGATATTGTCATCTTAGCTAAAGATAACACAATCGATTGCTTCACCAAGTGCCCCCCCAGTCAACTTCAATGCGAAAAAGTGCGAAAAAGGCCTCTGTTGCTGAGCATTCAAATTTGGATAAGGGTAAGAATATCTCAAGATCCATCCCCTTTGAGCATGCCTCGTTTGTCAAAGCTCCTCCTTAGGCATATATGATGGACGCAGATGAGCCTCCATTGGCTCCAAAGAGCGAAGATGTTAGTAGAGATTATACAAGGAATGGTGGTAAGAGAGGTTCTTCAAAAAATATGGGTTGGACCTAAGTTGGAAAAAATAAGAAAATAACTCTCCAAGGAAAACCAGTAGTTAATCCAAGCCAAGATGAAACCAGGTTAAAAATGGGATGTAAAGATGTATGGATTTTAGGGGATTTTTGGAAAGTTTATAACTAGATTGGAAACTTTTTTCTTGTATTGTGGAGTCCTTAGGTAACGCCCTAGGATGATCTCGTGTGTTCTTTCTGAAACCTTCAAGGAATCATGGAAATTCTGGTTCTCAAAAGATTTGTAATGGATTGGGTCGGATCCCACTTTTATTAATATACTTTCAATACCCGATTTAAAAAAAAAAAACATCAAGAATTGTGCCCTAATCCAAGCAAGAAGTACCTTGATCAAGCCTTTCTCTTACATCACCTTGAACCTATTGATTTATAATACCTTTTAGTTTATATATATATGTATTGAAAAACTTCCTGTGTGGTGAAATTCCCCTAAAGCGTAGGAGATGGAGTACTAAGGTGACAGTGACAACCGCCTCATTATTGGTCTATGATTTTGAGGTCATGGGTCCTATGTCAGCAGGGTTTTTCCGCACTTGGTAGATCCCTCTCCACGCTTGGTAGATCCAAAGTTAAGATGGATCTAGGTTAGTTTAATTTTCTCCTTTAAATAAATTATCTTCCTCATGATTACCATGGGTTAATACCACAGGTTCTCATAAACTTGGAGCTCAAAAACCATCAGTAATTTTTTTTTTTTTGTTAAGCTTGGTAGGTCCTCATCTTTTTATTAATTTTAATCAACAAGTTACAACCAGTTTTGAGATTTGTCAGGTGGCCTCAACTTGCCTTGTGGGAAGCCAAGTCTGTTGGCCACTTAACAACATGGTAAGCCATCCAAAAATGAAACATTTTGAGTCTTTCTATCCAAGTTACATATGAATGTATGTCCATATCTATCCCTCTATCTACCTGCCGACTAACATAATTGTAATTACAATTAAAAGTAAATGCTATCTGCATAAAAAAAACTATTAAATGAGAGACATTGTTTCACTGATCTACTTCTTTTGTCGAGGCATAATTAACTGGAGTTGGGTCTTTTGCATTCGACCTCAGGAGTTCATCTGTTGGAACTATGCATGGAAAATGATTTTTGATTCGCTGGAGGCGCCCATCTTGATTATGCATCTGAAACATGAGTTTCTGAAATTCCTTTTTGTAATCCGGGAATGTTTGCACTACAGTAACCATATGCTCTAGGGCCTTGCCCAGGATTCCCATCCATTGACCAGTAGAGGAAAAGAGTGTGTCTGACTTGGGTCACTCGACCACAGGTACGGCTGGGATTCGATAGTAAGACCCGCTAGTCATCGGCTTCGATCTCCATAGAACATGCCTGCTGATTTAGGTCGGCCTCCCACTTCTCTATCAGCTGTCAGATTTCCTCATCTATGCCTTCATGATAGGCTTCCACTTCTTCATTGATAATATTCATCGTCAGTTTGCGACCTCTCGGCTTGCCCCTCGGATTGCTAGGTTCCCCTTCCTCTTACTTACCCTTGTTTTTCCAGCCTTTGCCTCGGCCGCGCGGGGCTGGGCTGCGAGAGCTTGGCGATGCACGAACCATCTTGTCCCACCTCCTGCAATGTGTTTTGTGGTGATGGATGCGCTTCGGAGGAGTGAGCCACCAACTTTCAGAAGGCCTTGGACTTGTTCCGAACGACTTACCTGTACAAAGATCACCCAACATACATAAAAACTGAAATAACTTCTCACCATTCATTCGAGGTTCATTACAAATTTTAATACAATTTTCAGAAACAATACAAGCTAATTCAGACTCAGGATTGCGATTTCTAGGCGCCTGGCCCCATACATTGCTCCTTGCATGAGTGTGACTTGAGGGATTAACCTCCCCATGCTGACAGGAGGTTGTCGCCACTATTATGTCCCTCTGTACCCAATTACCCTGCTTTCCCTCAGCCCCATTTCCCTCAGACTTCCAGCACCTGTCGTGCAAAGGTTTTGTTCTAACTACCCAGTGCTTTGTTGGGTCAGCCTCACTCAGTTGCAGAGCTGAGGCCACTGTTTTATCGAGCTAGTTCATCTTTATGCTTACGGGGGTTCGCCCGCCCCCCTGGCATCAACCTCTGCCCAAGGCCATTCGGCCAAAAGCCCAACATGTCTCATGCATGCAATTCCCCCGCCCTTCCTACCCTCCCTACAAACCCTCCCAACGTTCAAGGTTAGGAAGATCCTCCAGCGGGACAACCATATGCCAAATAACAAGGAAATGGTGGCGCCTTCAGGCCAATTTCCAATGTAGACCCCCTGATTCTACGCAAAACTAGATAGTGTAGTAATCAGACTCACACAACCCCACTGAATGATGCTTGCTAGCCTAGACCATAAATCCCGTAAACTTCCAACATTGCAAACATGGAGATGGGGTAGAGTACATACCAATTCACCCTCGCAGTGGTTGGCCGAGTGCATCCCTAGTCTGTTCCCTTCGATCTCCTTGCAGACTCCAAGTATCTACCCACAAACAGTCCTTCAACACCTCACAACGATAATGGAGATGAATACACCTCCTACCGCCAACCTCATGCACATTACTTCTCCAACTTCTCGACGTGACCCTACCAACCTTGCCATGCATGTGGAAGGTGGTGGGTTGAACTTTCGAGGCCTTCACCATTAAATCTGTTGATTGCGTTGAGACCCTCGTACGCACCTCGATCGGGGGAAAACCACCAGTAATTTGACCAAGTCAAGTTTACCTTATTATTTTAGTTTAAAGCTACTTTTATTTTAACTTAGGGTTATTTTTATTTTATTTTGACCATGTAAAAATGTTTAACATATGGTTATTTTTATTGTATTTTCACTGAGTAAAAATGTTTATTGAGCCGAAAGGCTCATTCTACAATCCAATATGAGAGTTATGAGAGATGTGTAAGTTTGTCCGTTCCCTTTAAAATAAAAATAAAAAATAAAAATTATGTTCTAAATAGAAAAATAATGTCGGCTATAATAAAAAAAATGAATATGCTCTGATAAAAAAAATGTATCTGTAAGATGTTTAAATCTTAAACTTTTCAAAAATATTTCAACAAGAGATTTCATGTCGGCTATAAAAAAAAATGAAATGCTATAATAAAAAAAATGTGCCTATAGGATGTTTAAATCTTAAACTTTTCAAAAATATTTCAACAAGAGATTTAAAAATACAATTTAAATAATGAAATTTTACACTCTAAAAAAGTTTGTACATGAAAAAATTTGATTACAATTTAAATAATGAAATTTTACACTCTAAAAAAGTTTGTACATGAAAAAATTTGATCCCTCTTAGCGCATATTAAATCCGTATTTAAAATAGATCTATATTAATAAGACATGAAATTATATTACAACATCTAAACTTAAAAATGCATATCTACACAATCAAATGATAATAACTTAAAAACATGTTAACAACCCTAACTATGTTTGAAGATTCACATACGATAAAGTATTCTCATTCTTAACCTATTAACCATAACACTTTTTGTCTAGAGGTTAGAACACATACCATTACTTGCATAGATTTAAACACCTGGCATGTGATGGACTATTGAGAAAGATATCCGAAAGCAATATTCCTTTTAAGAAAAAATGGAAGATGCACATACGCTAAAAGTATTCTCATAACTTGTTAACAATAACACTTTTTAGAACAAATAACATTAGAAAGTGACTTTCTTGAATAGATTTAAACACCCCGCGTGTCAAATAACATTAGAAAGTGACTTTCTTGAATAGATTATGAGAAAGAAATCCGACCAAGTAATATTCCTTTTAAGCAAATTGGAAGATTGACATACGCTAAAGTATTCTCATCTTTAAGTCGTTAAGAATAAAACTTCTTGTCTCTAGGTTACAACAAATACCATAATATCCTTTTCAAGCAAAATAGGACCAATCAATCTACCATATTCTTCATAAAAATATTAAATTTAATCTATGGCATATTCCTTTCCTCCAATAATAAAAATATTAAATTTAATCTATGGCATATTCCTTTCCTCATTGGAGGAAGAGTCTAGCATTAATCCATGACATATTCGTTTGTTATTAAATTAAAATTGGCATATTCTTTTGTTATTAAACTAAAATTAGTTTATCACATGCACACGAGTGCATGGATCAATTGGTTGGGTAGACGGTTGCCACGCTCCCCACCAGTGATCGAGTCCCGAATGAGGCGCTGCGTTGTAGCATATGAAAGTTTCATTGATGATTGTAATGATATGTGATGTCAGCTTTGACCGATATGTAATATATGTGTAAAAAAAAAGGGCCCATCAAGCTTCTTTAGGAACTAGCCCTACCCATTTCCAAAAAATTACTCTTCACATATTCTTCTTCTTCTTCTCATTGGAGAAAGAGTACAAAGGCTTGCCTAACTATATTCTCGTTTTTGGTAAAGAACTAGCCCCACCCATTTCCAAAAAATTACTCTATCACATATTCCTCTTCTCATTGGAGAAAGAATACAGAAGCTTGCCTAACTATATTCTCGTTTTTATTACCAAGCTAGAAAATGAGGCATTTTAGCTAGAAAATGAGTCATTTTTGCATAATTATGGTCACTCACTTGTACTGCCATCCCCTCCATTGCCCTTAGCTACTTAATTCAAAAGATATGAGGGTTATTATAAGAGACATGTAATTTTGGTCTGTTTATTAATGAGTATAGTTATTTTAAGTGGTGTTGAGAGGATAAAGTGTTTAGGTATTTATAGGTTTTGGTTATATGAGAAATAATTAAGTAGAGATATATTGTTTTCACAAGAAATTTTTATTAGTCAAAAAATATTAGGTGGACACTTACGATTATGGGATATTCTCTAGTAATCCAACATTATTTAGTCAAGAACTTCTTCTCAGAAGAAAAATCTATGAAAAACATCATGAAAATAATAAGGAAACTTGTGGAAGATATCTCATCGAAAACATATTTCCATGTCTTAAGAGACTTAAGCAAAGAAGCAGATGATAATGAAGGGTATAAATTGAAGATAGGTGAGTTAAAGATTAATGGTTAAATCAGGTTTGCTATAATTCCCTAGTGACAGAAGAAACCTATTTAAAAATTCTCTAATAACATTATATATTGTAAATTTTGTATTTTGTTAGACAATTTTGTAAAATATTCATCTATAAAACTACTCTTTATATTGATCTGATATATTCTCTTAATATATATATAATATATATATATATATATATATATATATATATTCTTATTTATAAAGATTTTTTTCTTCTTCCATAATCAACTTTAATATATTTAATCTAATTATATAATATAAATACTCTATATATATATATAAATGATATTCTCATTTCTAACAAATTTCTTCACTCTAATATTATTCCCTCGCTCAAATTCATTCCACTACAAAAGGTTAAGGCGTATGTCGTGTCTAATTTACATGTTCATGCATGTAATATTGGTCGCTCAAATTCTATTCCTACCTACGTTTTGAGTTCAAAACTATATACGTGTTAGTTCAAAGGGTTGTTGTTCCAATAGTAGTTGGCTCAATTTTAGAAAGCTATTTGGCAGGACTATAAAGTACTTGTTTAACTTGAAAAAGTTATTTGGTAGGAATAGTATTAAGCTTAATAATTTTTTTTAAAGGTGGGATTGATAATGATGTTTGGGTAAGATTTTTTTTTAGAGAAGAAATAATATTTTTTTGTAAGTTTGGTAGTATTCTTTGATTTTCATGTCCATTACACACCTCGCTACAAGGGAAGGGTAGCGCAAGATTTGAACCCAAGACTTCCGGTTCGGTGAGACTTCATTTCCATGGCCACTGCCACTTGAGCTACCCCATACGGACCGAGAAGAAATAATATTTTTAATATTGAAATTTTTTAGTTTATATATTATTGAATAGAAATATGCTTAAGTTTTTTAAAGTTTTTTTTTGTAATTTTTTGTCGATAATAAATAATTTAATCTTTGTGAAGTTTAAAGTAAGGTCATTTTTCACTTTGAATGTAAAATATTAGATTTAATTGTTATTATAAAGAGGAACATTTAGTTTAAGGTGGGGATTCCTTTGTATTAACAATTGGTGCTTTTCATTGAAAAAATAGTTAAATAGAAAACGTTGATTGTGTGACTACAATATTAGAAAGGACTTCACTTTACATTTGACACTTTATTATATGGAGACACTAAAAACAAACAAATAAAATTTCTTTGTTCACCTCTCAAACTCCAATATTAGGTGGGTTATCGAGGAAAAAACTTCTTGTTTAAAAATTCTTATTTGCTTACAAAGTGTTTAGGGTAGTGCCCCTCCACCCAATTCCTCCCTAATGTCAAACAAGGACCTTAACCTAACATCTAACATGGAGAACACTGACCTTAGTCCTGTTACCCCTTTGAGTTATGCATTAAAATGGTGAAAGCTTCAAACCATGCTACACAATTTGAGTGGAAACTAGATAGGTTATCCACTATCACCTCGACAACTTACCTTGCCTCTTTCGACTGACTCTCTTTGGCTCTGAGGGGAGGCTCCCATACATATCATTATGGTTTAGACAATATGAAGCAAGGTGATATCACAAATAACTCAAGGGATTGAAATGTTTTTTTTGAAATAGAAAATGAAATAAGGGTCATGAAAATATACGAAGAGCAGTGCCAATATTCAAGGGCAATAATCGGGGTTGTGATCACAACCCCCTCTTTGTCAGCTCTTCCTTTAGAATTGGATGGGCGAGGAGTTGGGGGTGAAACTATCTTACTCAAGCCAGTCTAGGCTAACCTATAGGGAATTCAACTTCACTAGGAGGACATATTCATTCAAGATGCCCACACCACTATACTAACAATTGTCACCAATATCCCACAAGTTCGGTTGAAGATCCCCCCCTAAAAGGGATTGTCCAACACTTAAAAATGTCTATTCTTGGTGAGAGATAAAAGTGAGATGAAGACCCTAAAAGCCTAGACCTCCCACTCCTGATCAGTGTGTCACTTAATAGATTGGTAAAACAATTTTGTGATCATTGATTTATACCTGCAAAATCAACCCAAATTATAGATAAAAACTGAGAAAAAAAATATTAAAAAATCAAACCAAAACAACACCCATAAATTAATAACACATAAACTGATAATTTTTTATTACTCCCAGATGAAAGAATACTCTCATAATGAGGAAGTTAGCTTTGTTTTGTTTTTTTTTTAATTGAAAACTTTCATTAATAAAATACTGTTATTATTATTTTTTTAATGAGGATTTAGTCCTAGACTAAATCTTGTTACATAACTAACCATATAATAATAATAAAAAAATCCAAAATGAACAAAGCCGCCTCTAAAGAACTTCCGTTACAACAAAATATTACTATTATTATCTTTATGAGGATTTAGTCTTCAACTAAATGCCGCTGTATTTGTATTTGATGTTCAACGAAATTCCCCTGCAGTGGATCCGATTTGAGAGGCCAAAATTTATACGCCTTTTTGCAACAGAGATTTACCGTTTTGTAGCCTTCGTTGTCCAGCGCCAAAAAGGTAAACCCTGGTTCATCCCTCGTTGCTAGGGTAATTGCTTCGGCCTTTGAATTGCCGGTTCCAGAAATTGTAGCCGCTAGCTTTTATATCTAAAACGCGCGTCGTCCCCATAGCCATCTCTTTACAGGTGAAGGAGAAGTTTTTTCTCGATGAATGGAGGCAGAAACTCAAATAAATTGGATGCCCATGGTGATAGTCGTGATCAAATGTCTTGACAGAAATACCTTGAGCCTGCAAACCATGGATTTCCTGTAATGGACCTTACAACTTCAACAATAATTTCTATAAGCCCCTCAGGCAGAAGGATTACCCTGTGATGCTTATCTTGCTCCGCCCTTGCCTGAACTGCATCACAAATTTGTGTAGTCAAATCAAAGATGTTCATTTTTATGCGGTCACTTCCTCGTCAAGTATTACCATGTGAAGATGTGACTGTAAGGTACACTCCAGAGCAACATGGGAGGAGTTTCTGCCCATCAGTTCAATAAAGTGATAATACTTCTTTGCAGATAATCCATTGATGCAAATATTGCTAATAAGTTGTGCGTTCACCTTTCATATTGTGTCAAAACCAACATCCATTTCCACAAGCCTCTCTTTTAGGTCTCCATTTGTTACAGGAAGTTCAATTACCTTTGTTTAAGATCCTGATTCAGCAAATGTCTCCGCTGATTGGGTTACATCATTGTTAGATGTGACACCTCTAATGATAATAAGTCCATCCAAGTTCAAAGCTTGGCATGCAACTAATGCATCATTCGCTTGTGGAGCTGTCCTTATCTGATCTTTGTTCTATTATGGCCACCTGGTTTTCTAGAAAAGACCACTCCCACTCTGTTGTTTTTGCATATCTTTAGATAGCTGCTCCATCGTATAGTAGTGTCCCAAAGCATCTGCCTTCTTTTTTTAGCCCTTGACGATGCCAACAATCTTGGAAGGTGTCGATCAACTAACATAGGCAAATGTGGAGATAATTCAATGTTCCCAACAGGATCAACTGCAGCCAGAATTTGTAATGCTGATGGTCGTATCCTATCATCCCTCCGACTGGATAATTTACCAATCAGGTAGTCATGCTGAACCTGATGTATGGCAGTTGCAGTGGTCTTCAATTTCCTTGAGATGATTATCAAACTCAGGCTGTTGTAACACACTTCTTTCCAAGTGCAGTGAATCAACGAGGAAGCCTTTTTCTAAAAAATGCCTGTCCTTATCTCTGCTGCTACCTGTGCTACCTGTTCATAACCAGCGCTGTTCAACAACTTTTTTATTTTTTTTACAGTGGTCTCTGGGCCAGCTCACCGACAGGCCGGCGCATGCTCAACCGACTCACTTGACCGTACCTGACTCTAATAGACCCAAAAAGAATTGAACCTGTGCCCCATAATAGAAAACCAAAAACTTGTCAAAAGGCTTCAACAACCCATCAATGCTACCAAAAGCTTGTCAGGAACCAACCCGACAACCCATCAAGGCTACCTCTGTTCAATGACAGACAACCCATCAATGCTACCTCTGTTCAATGACAGACAACCCATCAATGCTACCCCTGTTCAGTGACATATACATACATCCTAGGTCTTTTATGGAGGGATATAATTGTTATTTGTCCACATGTAAAAGGCCTTTTTACCGTGGAGCTTGATTACTTAAGGGACAAAACACGTGTTTCCAAAAATTGGTTTTGGTTTTTGTTTTAGACGATTATATTAATTATGAAACTAGTTTCAACTTGATCTTGACTAGATCATTATATAATTTGTCATCTATTTTGTTACTTAGTGGAAAAATTGGGGGCATTAGTATGTAGAGTCTATTTTAGTGGTAGGATTTTATTTGGAAAATTGGGGTTCATAACTTTTTGGAGCTACTTTGATTCATTAAATTATTTTTTGGGGATATAATATTTGGAACTAGTGTACACACCCTTGACATTGATCTACACATCAAGAGCTTTCAAGTGGTGTGAAAATCATCTCAGTCGAAGCTCATATGTGAAAGTTATGCCTCCTACAAGTTGAGTTACCTTGTTGACAACCATGGCATGAGTGGATACCATGCCAACCTTCCATTACTCATACATGTGGGGCTAACCATGTGTGGACTTTCAAGAAGATTCTAGAACGTCCAAAATCTTATCACACTTGAGGGGTTCCATTATTTAGCAATGTATCTTGTTTCACAACTGATCAAACCCTGTGACAGAGGTATTTTGTGATAAATTTTGTGTTCATTTGTGTGGATGGTGTGTATTTTGTGCACGTTCTATCATTTTCATATGTGCATGTTATTTCTAAGGAATTAAATTTGCATAATCTAAGATTTCAGAATATAATAAGATTTATGGTGACAAACTATTCTAGTGGAATATCCATGATAGTTACATATCACAACATGTACATAAAATCTCTAACAATGGTCTCAATATGAGTTGAATTGCTTGATCTCCCTTTAGAATATCGTGGTTGTGTGACTTTAACAACCATTAGCAATTATTGGTACATTAATCCCCTAGGCCTCAGAATCCAATGATTATGTTTTTACTTGTTACACCAGGAATGCATTTATGCAACTTCTAGTGAAGATCTTCTTGCTCATAATGTGGTAGGAAATAGTCACTGAAATTAGATTCAACCCCGAGATTATAACAATGTTGTCTTATGTTATAAGCTTTGCTTTGACCATAGTCTTGTTCCAACTTCTTTGTTGAAAGAAAAATCTTCCCAACTCCAAAAGGGAAAAATTGGATGTTGTCTTGATGGAAAGACATGCAACTAGACAAGCAACATGTATATCTAGTTAAGACTTCCAAGGGCTGAGTACTTGCTCCTTCAATAACGACAAGTGTGTTAGTTTCCAAGAGTAGTGAAAAAACTATTGTTATTGTTGTATCTCAAGAGACAATTCCCCTCCCATTGATGCATATAAAGAAAAGTCCCTTCGTAACAAACCAGAAGAGACATGAATCAAATTCTTTAAATTAAGAAAGGGATCTATATCCATTATTTTTAGCAATTTATAATAATGGATACATCAATAATTAACAATCTAGAGGTTGGTTAGGTTGTCGTTAGGGGAAATTAGAAAAAATGGAGAAGTATAAATCTCGAAGAGAAATATAGATCTCTACTCATACTTAGAAAAAATGTTCATAGATTCAAGTCATTTGCTAAAGAGACACTCAAATGATTTTAGCGAGGGTAGATTTTCCAGCGAGACAAAGTTTAGTGTCTTCCATATAGAATTTTCCTTAAGGCAAAGTTTAGTGTATTCCATATACTTTTCCTCATAAATATGATGATATGGGTTGTCTTCAAATGTGTAAAAACCCCTAGGAGCCAAGTTTCATGAAAAACGTAGTGAAACTTTGACTTCCAACAAAGTTATGTTAGATTTGAGGGCAATTTCCCCAAATAAGGGTGATATAAGTACTCAGTTTTCCATGCTTAAATTGAATATCAAACTCCAAATACTTGTATCAATAAGTTGCATTTATAATTTTTGAAAAAGATAAAAATATATTATTAATGTCCACTTAATTTAATTTAATAAATTAAAAATCATATCTTTTTCCTTTTATAATTTTTTTATTAGATAACGGTATAAAATGACTTTATTGGATAACTACAACTATTGCACCATTAAATGAGGTGCAAAGTGATATATATGAAGTTGGATCTGCTATTAAAATCTCATGGCATAAACACTACCCCAGGATAACTCTGGATTATCTATTATATCTAGTAATTTGGACAATTAATATTATTAATTAAATTTATTTTATCAGTACAACACATATATATAAAATAAAAAAGAAATTAAACATAATATAAAATTAAATAATTAATTTTTTTATTACTATTTATATAAATATTATATATATAGAAAAAGAAAGAAATTATTTTAATGTCCACGAAACTAAAGATTATGGGATAGATTGCTTCTTCATCTGCTTGATGTAATTCAACTCTTTTCCTGTGAAGCTTCAAAATAAATACTCCTAGGTTCTCGACAAACCCCTTGCTAAATAGATTATCCCAAAAGCTAGTTGCCAACATAGCTGCATAATATTCTCTGTTGTCTTTGAAGGCCTCACATTTTAAAATGAAATGTTTTTCTGTTTCCACTTTTCCGGAAGAACAAAAAATGCATACTCTTTCCTCCCACACTTCTTTTGGCCTTTTCCAGCGCCTTGTTTCACAATGGAGTTGATGAGGTCCTTAACTGAGCAATAAGAATTTTGGCTCTCCAAGAGATATTGGCCTCTATGTATGCTTTTGGTTGATGACTATGAGTGAGATTAAACACTTCAATATAGTACTTTTTCTTTCTTCCTAGCTCTTTATCCCAAGTATGTTTGTGGAACTTTTCCATAACAAAAGTTTTTATCTCTTTGCTGTTTATGGGACACGCGTTCAAGCAAATACCCCATTTACTAAACGATTTGATATTTTGTTGCATCCAAATATTTTTTTCTCTTGCACAATTTGCCATTAAAGACAACCTTAGGCCATCTACCCTCTTCCATTTGCTCAATTTTTTTTAAATACCTTATGGCTCGCACTATAGCAATTGCTTCAATAGGAGTAGTCCCTGTTTCACTTAACAAGATAGCATAAGGAACTACACTTTTAATCTTGAATTTGTTTGTAATCAAATGCTTCTGAATTTTCTCAATTTGTCTCCACTGCATGTCGGGTGTACTGCTGGCCCATAGTTCACAATCATAGAGAATCACCGGAATCACTAGAAGCCCAAAAAGAGTTTGAGTGGTTTTCCAGTCCTATAACTCTGCCTCTCTGCACCTATATTGAAAAGCATAAAATGCTTTCCAACCCGCCAAAGTTCTTTTCTTTCTACAACCATTCCAGTGTAGATATTTGTTGAAGTCAATTATGAGATATTTGTAATCCGCAACTTCTTCCAAAATGTTGCCTTCAAAGTAGAACTTATGTTTATGTTTTCTTTCTTAGAGAAAGCCACTACTTTTGTTTTGCTGACATTGACTTGCATCCCCACACTTTTACAAAAATGCTCAAGGGATAGTAAGTGCTCTTGCAAACCAAGAGCCGATTTAGCAATTAGAATAAGGTCATATGCATACAGAAGAAGCCTTATAACAAACTTGCCCAAATAGATACCATCACCCCCTTGCGAATTTAACCACTCCTCAAGCTTGTCGATATATAAACCAAAAAGGGTAGGAGACAGTGGGCAACCTTGCTTGACCCCGATATCGCTTCTGAAACTTTCGAAAATGTCAGTTCTAATTTTGACTTTCACCTCTTCATAGTGCACAACTCCTCTCAAATGTTTAAGAACCCCAAGTTCCTCCATTCTGTACCAAGGCTTATCCCTAGGAACCGAGTCAAACGCTTTTCTGAAATCAAATTTATAAACGAAATGATTTTTTTCACAACATTTTTTTCTAGTCAATTTTAATCAAAATCCAACAAAATTTGTTAAATATTTGAAAACAAAATTCATTTATGTATTAAAATTACATTATAAAAGACAATAAATTACATTATTTTACCAGAAAAAACCTATTTCATCTATAAATTAAACTATATATATAAAACATTAAACATAATATAAAAATTAAATAATTAAAAAATTATATATTAATTTTATTATTATTATATAACTCATATTAATATTAAAATTTAAAATAAATTTAAATTAATTATTTTAACACATGTTTTTTTAAAATAAAAAAGAATAAAAAGAATACTTCATCTTATTCTCTTGCTAAATAAATTTTTTTTATGAAATTCATATCATATTATATAATATCAAAAGGCTTTTGTTTTCGATATCTATATAATATAGAAAACTTTTTATTGTCATTTTGCTAAATTGAAAACCAAATCAATGGATCTCAAATATCCATATATATAGTCAGATACAACTAAAATGTCCACATATAGAGCCAGATACAACTAAAAAGATTTACTAATCAAGATTTTATTATGGGATACATGGAGTTAAAGTTGGTATATTCCATGTGGAATTTAAAAATCATATGGGATAAATAGAGCTAAAGCTGGTATATTCTATGTGAAATTGAAAAATCATAAATTAACTAATTTGATATAAAAATATTAATAATAATATTTATAATAATTAAAATATAAAATCTAACTAATTGTAAAGCTGCTTTCAATACTAGCCAATTTTTCATGTTTTTCTAAACACAATAAAATAAATTTAATATATAATCCCTCTTACATTAAAAAAAATAAAAATATTTAAATAATATAAAACGATTTAAATGAGTTTAAATTTTGATAGCGGTATTTTAGGTCAATAGAACATGTTTTTTTTAACCATGCTGTAACTGCTAGTTCTAATCTATGAGAGTCTTAATCTATAACTGCTAGTTCTAATCTATGAGAGTCTTAATCTATAACTGCCAGTTCTAATCTATGAGAGACCAGTCCTAATCTATGATTTATAACTACCAGTTCTAATCTATGAGAAACCAGTCTTAATCTGTGAAATCTATGATTTATAACTGCCAGTTCTAATTTATGAGAAACCAGTCTTAATCTATGATTTTCACAAAAAATTCTTCGAAAAAAACAAATATAACTGCCAGTTCTAATCTATGAGAGACCATTCCTAATCTATGATTTTCGCAGAAAATTCTTCTCAAAAAACAAAACATGTTATAGAAAGTTTTATAGCGGTATCCTAAGTCAATAAACCATATTATATTTAATTCTCTCTTCAATTACAACTGGACGTGTTAGCAAGTCAACGCATCCATTGACTTCGAATTATATTAAATTTAAATAATAAAAATATTACACAGGAAAATAATAAATTACGAATATTACACACTATACATATATATGTTAAAATTACACTCGGTTTCCATGTACATCTAACAGAACCTTCGTTTTTGACCTGGTGGACCTTAAAATATTATTCAAGGAAAACTTGCCGTCCAGATGGGTAGTTCGATCATTTCCGAGACGGTTCACCTGTTTGCCTGAAGCCGCGTTCATAGTCGCAGAGGAGACAGCGCGTGGTTCCTTTTTATGGTCTGCACTTTTACTGAAACGGGGGAGACAAACAATTTGTCAAAGCGTTTCAGGGTTGGAGTCGGGCCAGATCTTTTTATTCATACTCACAACATTTCGATTTATCTGTGGTGAATGGACATTTTATTAGTGCATCATAGGGAATGGGTATGCGCAGGATTACCAGAGGATTTCCGGGTTTACTGCTACTTTTTTCGCTTCTGCTATTCTCAGCTTTATCGGACACTCAGGAAATCATAAGCTTGACCGCCGAAGACAATTCGCGGGAGGGAGGTAGTACTGATCGGTATTGGCTGAGAGGGTTTAAAGGTTCCCAATTCGGAATTCAGAACAGAAGAATTGACGAGGTTATTCGTCTGCTTTTTGCATATATTATGTCAATTTTATGTTTTTTTTATTATGAATTGCGTAGAGTTTTTTGGTTATTTTTTGGATTGGGTTTTATGATTTATTGTGTCTCCAGATATCACAGAGTTGAACTTGTCACCAATTTTTTTGGTTACCAAGTTTTGCGTTATTGGATTGATCTGTGAGGAGCTATGAACCTTAACATCACATGAATGAGATACATAACCACTTTAATGGGGTGCGAAGGAAATCTGAACCTCGCTCGGCTCTTCTTTGCCAATTCAACATGGGCAATTACCAATTTGTGACAATTTGTTGACGAGAATAATTAATAATGACAATCTTTATGGGAGCGGTTTTCACCAATAATTTGTAGGCAAAGTGATTTAATTTGGAGGCTCAGGCCTAACTCTGTGTTTATTAGACTCTCACATTCTAACCGTGACTTGGGAGATTTGGTTACACATTTTTGATCAGCGTGATTCATCCATCGAGAATTTTGTTCATAGTGGTCCTGATGATTTGAGTCACTCTCCAAAATTCAAATCACCTACATCACAGGGGGTAAAAGGTAAAGCACCATTAATTTGCATCCGTATCTGAAGACAGGTCTTATCCATGAGGGCCTCGGCTCATAAACATTTCCCTCCTTTGTACCGATCTTTGTTAAGGAATTGCATAATTAATGGCAAAAAGTTCACTGCAGCATTCCATGATAAGGCGACCTCACATTCTCTGATAAATCAAGACGAAGTGTAGAAAATACTATAATTTAAATTATTGTAAGCAGTTTAAAGGCACGTTAATAAACGACCTTCTAGTTTGCGTTGCACTGATCTATGATTCGAGTGTTTTACATGAGGATTAAGCAACAGTTGAAGATTCAGTTATAGTGATAGGTTTGATATCCTTCAGATCAGCTCATTGGCTCATTTAAAAGAGGAGAAAAGGCTGATCAGCTCATCAGCGCATTTAAAAGAGGAGAAAAGGCTAGGAAACTCTACGGATAGTAAAGCATGTTATAATGTTTGAAGTGTTCTTATCATTTTTATCATTAAGAGTTTCGCAGTTGGTCACATTTATCGTACATAAATATTGTATGCGCGTGAGTGCTTTCATGATGTCAAATAATAAAGGTCAAGAGTGGAACAATAAAAATAAGATTTTGAGAAGGGCCATTTGTCAATAGTCATGCCTTTATACACTTATGTACCCTCAAGGGAGGATTGGGTTCATACGTTAATAGCGCTCTTCATTTCATTTTGCATCTACCGTGTATGTTCGTTTCTCTTACTCATTATACTTCTGTTATACTGTGTGTTTTCATTGCTCTTATTCACTGTATTGCTTATGTTACTCTATTCCATGGTCCCAAAGCAGAATTTCAAGCGACTAGTGACAATTGGACTTTCTGACAGGCTAGTCTTTACAAGTGTTATTAGAACTGGACTGGTCATCGAACCAGTCGACCCTAGAAATTGGAACCACACAAAAACCGAAAACTGGAACCACACAAAAACCGAAAACAAAATCAGACCACAAAACTGGTTGACCTAAAAATACAAAAATATTCAAATTATGAAAAAAATCATATGCATCTATGTGAATCCAAAGTTCAAACCATTATACACAAATATACAAAGTTTCTTATATATAGAAAAAGTAAGAGTCGATATACCCCAATAACACTGAGTACAATCCATATCTGAACCAAAATGCAATGTCAAAGAGGCTGTAAATGGCCACTAGAGTCCAAAACTAAGCATAGTATTGATTAATAACAGCCCAAGAAATTATGCAAATCAAGCCTTGAATCTGCTCCAATCCAGCCCAAGAATATTTGAAAATAAACCATTGAATAATATCCAAATCAGCCCAAGGAAATCAACTCAAAAGCTCTTTGAAGCAGGTTGTCAATCAACCCAAGAAAATCAAACCTATCAAGCACTGAGAGACATCAGAAATGATAGGGGCAAACCTCTTGATGCTAAAAAGAAATGTTCCACCAGGTTTTCAGGATGTAGGGATGCAAGAGCGGGGAAATGTGTCTGGGGATGTTTGGAGACATCCTCCAAATTTTAGGGAATGTCATGGGGAATGTTGGGGGCCCTTGTCTCCAAAGTCATTTAAGTTTTTTCTATCTTCTTTTAATGTTTAGAAGGTAATATTGATGATGCGGATCCCAGTGTAGGCAATGATTTTGATGTTATGTAGCTATTTGTTATAGCATGATTTTTTTTTTTTACTATAGAGGCCATTTAGAGCCTCTCTTTGTTGATGTATTTTTGTTCGCAGATTTATTGCACTTGGTGCTATTTTGGTCATATGCACCTGTTACCCACCACCAATGGGTGACCCTTATAGGAGATTTTTTCTCCTAGATTTGTCTTTAGCCGGCAACTGACAACACCTTACAGCCACTTGATAGCTCAATGTGCTACTATTCTCTGCCATCTGAGCCAGCCACTTTGTGCCCTCGCTTATCTGTCATGATCGTATGTTTGAAGGTGGGCCTTCCAACTTCGAAAGTATGTTTTTTCATTATGTAATTGGGTGTTCATGCTTGTTTCTCTTGGGCACATTTGGACATGGATTAGTGGGGGGATTTGACAGAAAGAAAGGGTTTGGGATGTACTCTTGTTTCCTTGCCTCAGATTTGGGGGTTAATCTTGTATCCTAGTCCCATGGGATCTCCTTTATGGGCCATTAGGTTTAGGAGTGACACTACATGAGAAACCCTGATTCTGGTTGTGTTGTCCCACTTCTCGATACCACATATTTCACTTCTCTTCGCTTGTTACAAGCCCTTTTCACATTCTCCCCATTTCGGTCCACATTTGTCTACTGGATCCACAAGGTGTTAGCCAACACCTCCCCTTGTCCACATCTGGGTCGAGCCAAGAACGATTCCCCAGAGGTTGATACAGCTAGAAAGAAAGATAAAAGCATTATATGGCCACATACAACAGGAAATGTACTACAAAATGCAAAAGATGGTCGGGACAATAAAATTTAGCATGTGGGCCAAAGCCAAACATGAGCTCCACACCTTATCATTATGGCCATCACCCTAGTTCCTATGGTCCCTATAAGTGCCCATCTCATCATCAAGGAACCCATGATTGCCCCAACCCTTGGTGGGTGTGAATTGCCACACCTTAATGGGGTAATCACTACTACATCTTACCAATGTTTCAAAACGCCGACTCCGACTCGGAAACAGTCGACTCTGAATTCGACTCCAACTCGATATCGACTCAACCAGTTTGATTTCAATGACTCAGTCGTTGTAAAAAATACATTAAATATATATATATATATATATATATATATATATATTATATATATATATATTTATTTATAAAAAAATAATTTTAAAGATTTTTATTCATGTTTTGAAACACAAAGCTTTAGAATATAGAGAGAAGACAACATATGATCAAAGTAGGCTCATGAATATATCCTATTATCCATTATATCAAAATGGCACCCAATTCACTGTCCAATACAAAGTTCATACTTAGCCACCATTGCCAGGATTCTTTTCTGCCTCAGCCTAAGGACAATCACTAGATTTTAACAACAATAATACCAATTCTTTGCTCCTAATGAAGTCTCAAAACCCTTGATTTAATTCTGGTCAAGCTCTAGAACAATCAGAGGTAAATATGTATTTATTAGTCCATTGCCAGATAAAAACATTGTATGGCTTAATGCATTGTTTCAATTTTCTAATTCATGCCACCAGGATAACCATACTTCGGCCTTGTAATTTTCAAAACTTTCTCACAGTGATGGATTACTTTAGGGCTATAAATATGCAATAAACAACCCAACCATTGATATTGGCGAAACAACTTTTGACAAATGTGCTTAAGGATTTTTGTTAAAGAGCCCAGCCAACCGAGTTGTTACCGAGTCAGCCGAGTCATTACTGAGTTGGCCGAGTTGTTATTGAGTCAACTGAGTCAATGGCTAGCTCGGTAACAACCCGAGCAGTCGTTCCGTTTTGGCCACCAAGCCGACCCGACCAGGCATTGGCTCGGTCTTACTCGACTGAGTCGGAGTCGACTTGGCCGCTTTTTAAAACAATGCATTTTACACATCATGCTCTTATCCCCTTGAGCCCCGAGCAATAAAAATAAAGAAAAATCCATAAAAAGCGAAAGGCATATAAAGAAGGGTGGAAAAACAAAGGCTGGGGTAACTCATGTGCCACGATTGCTCCCTCCTACATTCATACACCCAAGGTATGGGCTTCCCTTATTATAACTGCCCTTGTACCATGGCATGTGGCTTGGAGCCTCCCTTATTGCCCCCACTTCATTCCATCACTATTCCACATGACACTTGCCATTTGATGGGTGTACCATGGACCTGTCATTCCCTTAGAGGTTGAAACCACCTAATAGGATCCTTTATTAACCCCACTTTCCAAGGAAGGAAACATTTGGGCATGTCTAAAGCCCCATTTGGAAGGCTTGCCCCATTTTCCATCATTGATGGATCATTGACTTGATCTTGAGCGAGTTGGAAACCCATGAGACCCATTTGGAGCCCACAAAGCCCAAATTGGGGTTTGGAGATGTTTTGTAGCATTTGGAGGGCATCCCCCTCTCATTCACCATTTTTGAGGTCCTCACTCTCATCCTTAGCACATGAGGCCTCAACGTTGCCCTTCTAGGCCTCCACATCACCCTAGCGTGGACTTAAGAAGGGTTATTCGACTTATTTTATGAGCTATCATGGTTGGCTTGTAACCATGGGTGGGTTACTAGACATTTTAGGCATTGGACTGGCTTCTTCTTTTAATCTTTGAACTCTTAGATCATGTATAAGTAGAGGAGGCCTAGCCTCACTCTCATCATCACACTTTGGATCTTCGATCTCTCTCTAAAAGAATTCAGACCTGCAGTTACAGGACGAAATAGATGTTATTGATCAACTATGACATTTGGATAATTTCGCTATCATTCTTGGAGCTTCTATGCGGCAATTTTGTGGATGGATATATTCTTCTTTGTCTTGTAAGTGCTATTTGATGCTTTATTTTTGATTTGGTGAATGTTTAATGCATGGAATATTTTCTTATGGTGATTAATATGCCCTAATTGATGCGAATTACTTGAAGCATTAAAAACTATTGGAAATTCTTGCATGTGTTACTCATTAGACAATGAATGAATGTCCTAGAGGAATGATTGCATTTGCATCCTTGAAACTCCACAACAAGTGTCATCGAAGTGTAAAAATCTAGAATTTGTTTTATTGCTGCTTCCATCAAGGGTAGTGAAATTCCTCTAGGTCTCCTTAAAGAGCGAGTTGCCATTTCTTGGTTTATCTTGACTCCATTCCTTCCAATAGGCAGGCACTAGGTCCTAGATCCTTGGTGATCACATTATATTTGAGAAATCATTCTTCTTTCACCTTTCCTTCACCTCTTTTCTCACCCCCTTAAGGATAAGGAAGTCTTCGTAGCGCTTGGTGAGAATTTCATTGAAGAAGAGCTTTTGCAAAACCGTTTGGACAATCTTCTGCGCTGGTGTCTCCTCTAGCTCTCCTCTTGATTTGAGGCAATTCTCATTGTGAAATCTCAATATAATTGATGCCCTAGCCATTGCACCAAGTGGGAACCCTAGGTGCTATCCTTCAACTTGGGGATCCTTGAAGGCTTGAGCTTTAGTACTTGTTGAAGTATATCAATCATAGCCTTTTCTTTTGTCTACTAGGACCTTGGATGAACTTCTATCTTGTCAATTATTTCAACCCTAGGCTTCGAGTAGTCTTCCTTTCAAGGGGTTTTTCTTGGAAAGTCTTTCTATCTTCTCCAAAAGCTCGTATTTTCATTGAACCTTTCCATCGAATGAGCCAGCTTGTCTCACTTAAAACCTACCCTAGGGACACCTATCACAAGTAAGGTATATTGGGAGTCTGGGACTCCTCCTGTCAGTGAAAATCTGAGAAAAGAATGGGACATAGGCTGTGGTGACAGTGGGCCTTTGTCTTAGGGTGTTGTTGGGCCCTCTAGCTTTAGCCTATTTACTAGGCCTGCTAGTTTGTGCAGCAACAACACCCTTGCTATATACATGAGAAACTTTGCATATTTGTGTAGAATGGTTTGGATTCATATGGGTGTACTTGAATATATATGTTTTTTTTCAAAATTTAAATGTTTTATGTATTTTTAGTCAATTGGGCTTTTGATCTAGTTCCGATTTGGATGAACTTTTTGCGGTCAGCTAGTTCAGTCCTGATAACATTGTGTTGAGGATGTTGCGGTCATTTTCCATTAAGGAAAACAAGGGGAAATCTATTGTTTTCATTACTTGGGACAAATGTCATATTTCAGAGTCAATATCTAATGCACCACTTGACTTCTTATACATCTTATATATCAATTATATTTTTATGTTTATGTAGCAATGTGTTTGTTTGATGTTGATGTTGCTTTAGAAGTTTAAACAAATGAAAAAGATGATTTTTTTAGGTTGCCCAATAATGTTCGATAATTTCCAATAGTTTCCCTGATATTGTCTTTAATTTTATTTCAGACTGCCAATGATAAATTCTTGGTAAATATAACATTACAATAAATTAAAAGAATATTTTTTTATTTCAAAGTTTGCTTCACACTTAGTGTAAACCTAATATAGACCATAGTTTTAAAACTTGGAACCAGTCTTCAAATTGACCAACTATTAAACCGAAACCCGATGGACTAGGATTGGATTGGATTTTGTTGAAATGTAGTGAGAGAAAGTCTTCTCTGGCTTGTGCCTTAGACAGAAAGAGCGAGTTTGTCTTTCCTTTGACCATGGACGAGTTTGTGGAGATGTTGAATTCATGCATAGTGTTGGAGGACTACTTACACAAACCTTCTTTAGTTTGACTACAGATCGAGTGGCAATTATAAATTTAAAATAGGATGAGTGGGGCTTCAGTCCTTGATTGAAGGAAACACGATTTGTAACTACAAGTTATGATTGGAGAGAGAAGAACTAGTTTGACTCAATTGACTTGTTAACCACGAGTTCTAAATTTTTGACTTGCCAATTTTAGCATGGATCGAATCAATAAAAGGAGGACGAAGGCACATGTATTCATTATTGTTTTGTGCACAAGGTTGTGAGACAAAGCAAGTGTCACGAGTTAGCGAGAGATAGGCCTCTTTGCTTGTGGTGTGCATGGACTTGAGGAGTAAGAACACATAGGTTATTGAGTTGATTTGCGCAGAAATTTAGGAGTTGTGTCCTATTTAATAAGAGAACCTGGGGCGCATAGAAATAGGGACTTACTGCGCTACAAAATAGGAGTTTTTGTGGCACAAATCTAGGCCCTAGTGCACTAGGAAATAGGGCTGCTAGTGCACAAGGTTTAGGAGCTGGAATCTAGTGTTCTGTAGGGAGTTTAAGTTAGTACAACAAAGAACAAGGTTGTTCTCATATTGCCTTGTAAGAGATTTCATTGCTCAAGTTTTATCAATAAAATACTACAACAAAGAAGAGGGCTTTCCTAATTGGGTTTCCCAAGAAAAATTAGTGTAAATTGTGTGACTGTGTTTTTATCTCTGTGTTTATTCTGCTGCTTATAAGTGTTCAGGAATTTTGTGTCTTGGTGAAAGAAAGTTAGTTTTAGATCATTCATCTAAGCAGTTGCAAAGCTCATGGAAATTTAACATGGTACCAAAGCATAGATCAGTATAGAGACCAACACAAGATTGACCAATTAGTGAACAACACATATCAAGTAGAAGGCTTGCACTATAGTATAAAGAACGATTCTTTGGATAACAGTATGACGTTCCTAGGACTAAGGTCATATCACAGTTGAGAGGGAGTCAGGTAGCTCTCTCCATCTCAGAGATGTCCTCTATGTTCCAGGCTTGAAACAAAACCTTGTTTCAGTAGCTACATTTGAGGACAAGGGTTATGATTTCATCTTCAGCTGAGGTAAGGCCTACCTCTAGCACTTATCTTCTGGATGTAAGAAGCAGATAGGTGTGAGGATGAAGAATCTCTACAAGTTCCAAGTAGAGATAGGCGCGACCTTGAGTAGCAAGGCAGAAAGTGTGAAAAGTAGAGAAGTTATGGTTGAGGAGAGCAGAGCTTTGAGGGAGTCCTTAGAGCAAGAGCAAGTTAGAGTACCTGAGAAGAAGCTTCTTAAGAAGGAGCCTCGACCAGTATCTTAGTGTGAGTTTCGGTTAGTTGGCAATTGGGCTGCTCAACAGGATGATGAGGAGCAGAGCCCAGGGCGAGTGCAGGCAGCCACTCAGTTAGTGACACCCAATATAGGGAGAGTTCGAGCCAAATAGGTAGAAGAGTTGTTTAGGAAGTAGTACCACCTTCAGCTAGAGTAAGCAACCACATAGATACATGGGGTACATGGCACTTATGGCTGAGGTGATAGACTTGGAGAGCATGGTTGGAAAGAACAGGTCTTTAGATCAGATTCCGCAGAAGAAAGTAGGGAAGTCTTTTAGTTCAGAGGGAGCAGTTGCAAGAACAAGGAATGTGGTAGTGTTGGAGACATATCCAGGTGGAAGAGGTTCTTCCAGAAGTACCTTCCTCACTAAGAGGGAGTGTTGAAAAGTGTAGCGAGAGAAGGTCTTCTCTAGCTCATGCCTTAGCTAGAAAGACCGAGTTTGTCTTTCCTTTGATGATGGACGAGTTTGTGGAGATGGTGAATTCATGCGTAGTGTTAGAGGACTAGTTACGTGGACCGTCTTTAGTTTGACTATAGATCTAGTGGTAGTTATAAATTTAGAATAGGACAAGTGGAGCTTTAGTCCTTGATTGAAGGAAACACGAATTGTAACTACAAGTTATGATTGAAGAGAGGAACTAGTTCGACTCAGTTGACTTGTTAACCACTAGTTCTAAATTTGTGATCTGCCAATTTTAGCATGGATCGAATCAATAAAAGGAGGACGAAGGCACATGTATTCATTATTGTTTTGTGCACAAGGTTGTGAGACAAAGCAAGCGTCACGAGTTAGTGAGAGAGAGACCTCTTTGCTTGTGGTGTGCATGGATTTGAGGAGCAAGAAAGCATAAGTTATTACGCTGATTTGCACACAAATTTAGGAGTTGTGTCCTATATAATAGGAGACTTGGTGTGCAAAGAAATAGGGACCTGTTACGCTACAAAATAGGAGCTTTTGTGGCACAGATTTAGGCCCTAGAGCGCTAGGAAATAGGGCTGCCGGTGCGCAAGGTTTAGGAGTTGGAATCAAGTGTTTTGCAGGGAGTTTAAGCTAGTACAACAGAGAACAAGATTGTTCTCAGATTGCCTTGTAAAAGATCTCATTGCTCGAGTTTTATCAATAAAATACTGCAACAAAGAAGAGGGTTTTCCTAGTTGGATTTCCCAAGAAAAATTATTGTGTAAATTGTATGACTATGTTTATTCTGCTCCTTATAAGTGTTAAGAAATTCCGGGTCTTGGTAAAAGAAAGTTGTTTCAAATCATTTCAGTGTTGCAAAAATCGCTATTTAATTGTGATTTTTTTCCCTAAAAATCTTGATTTTTGTAATTTTTTTGCCGATTTTTATCGATTTTATCCCAACTTTTACGATTTTTTCCGATTTCTGACCCATGCCGATTTAATCCTAATCGCGATGTTCACAACATTGGATTGTTCATCTAAGCAGTTGCAAAGTTCTATGGAAATTTAACATATTTAGTGAACTAGTTTTTAAAAAAATACATAAAATAATTAAGTTTTAATGAAAAAATTATCTTTAAGATTGCAAACCATGGTTCCAATTCATAAGAGACAAAATATGCAAAGTTTGCTCATTTTCATACCATGTAAGGGTTAATATAACAAAATGGCACTAAGAACAATACATATCAATGGCAAAATATATAATCAATGAGGCTCTAAATGACTTCTAGAGTTGAAAAACCATACTACAACCTGGGCCACTAACCTACTACAAATCATTGATCAACTTGATTACTCATCAAACTCGTCACCATTACTAGAAACCGGATCATCAGTAAGAGCTTAATAAACATCATTTGGCTTAGAGTCTTCAATTTCCTTAGATTTGTCAACCTTATAATATGGTAGAAAAAGCTTAACATGCATAACCAATCATTTTGATTTAAGTGAAGGGTTCATCTCCTCAACTTTATAATATTGTAAAAGAAGCTTAACATGCCTAACTAATGATTTTGGCTGGAATGAAGTGTGCATTTTTGTTAAGGCCATGGTAGAGGAGTTCAACAATCAATATCACCAACGTTAGAGGAGTTCAACAATCAATACCACGAACATCAATGTACATAAAGGGCTTGACGCTTTTAATTAACTACCTATCACATACTCTCATACATGATAGAATTCAGTGAAAATGTTGCAATTCTACCAATCCTAAGTGGGATACGAAATTCACTTTCTCCATATGAAGTTTGATAAGGTTGGAACCACTCTCAAACATCCTGATAAAGGAAATGCCAATTTCTACTTTAAGAATTTAACATTACCATTGATTGTCAATGTTGCTAGGGTTTAGGAATCAATTTTTTTTAGGGTTTAGGAGTTAGGTTTTTACAGTGTATCTGGTTCAGAATGGGACTAGCCAATTCGCACTAGTTTGGTACAAAACTGGTCCACTGGTCTAGGTTGGTGGTCGGTTTGATTGTTTCTGGTTCCAACTGGGCTAGTTATTAAAACTATGATCTGGAGCAATTATGATTGGTTTGAATTTGAAAGGCATTGAGGGTTGCTACATAATGTGTTGTTTTGGGGTAGCATCGGATGTGCTCTAGCCACTGGAGAGGTTGTGGCACATGAGATCTCCAATACCCAGAAAGGGTTTGGGCAGATTTTAAACAGATCAGGAGATATTAAAATAATTAATATTTTTAATGGAGTCCCTAAGTCTAAACTTAGGGAAAATAAAATATTAATGTGTATTAATAGAATCTGTGTTTTAGAATGGTCCAAAAGACATGGATCAAGCCAGATCTAATCTTAGCCGTTGATTAGGGACTTAATCTCGGCCGTTGAGATCTCAACAGGAAAAGTAGAAGAGGAGGTTTGAGGGTCACTTGGAGAGTACACCAGATGATCAGTCATTCTATTCTCTAGAGTGGGGTTTTCTAAGAGAGATAGAATCAGTGATTGGGAGAGCAACTGAGGGGCATTGAGTACAGAGAAACAGAGAAGGCAGAGATTGTGCTGGGAGAGCAGCGTAGTAGCCAAGGAGGGTGATGCAGAGCCAGTAAGGGCTCACACAGGGCCACGCAGAGGCAGCCAAGTGCTGCGCAGAGCACCAGAGGGGCCAGCGCAACTAACGCAGAGGCTCTCAGAGCTGACGCAAGGCCTCCTAGGGCTGACGCAGGCCTAGAAACGCTGACACAGGGCTAGCGTGAGATAGAGAGGGGCTGACACAGTCTAGATTGGGAAGACGCTGGGGTTGCAGAGCAGTTTTGTGCTGAGGAACTACCGGAAGGATTTTCTGGGGTTTCAGCTAGGAGATTTCTCTCAAACTGTGAGGTATAGCTACTAAGGAAATTCTCTGTTGGGTAGGCTAGTTTTGACACCCGAATTGTACTCTAATCAGTGTTTTAAAAACCGGCCACAAAAACCGGTTACCGGTCTGACCGGCCGGTTAGCAAGTCCGCTGGTCAGAACCGGCCTAAAAACCCAGTCAGACCCCCTATTTCGCCCAAAATTTGCCCTAACCGGTCCAAAACCGGCCGGTTTAGGACGGAACCGGCCGGTTTGCTACCTAAACCGGTCGGTTTATGGTCATGCCCACCGAAACATAAGAAAACGGTTTTCAGATTGTGGTTTAGGGGTTTTGGGGGGGAGGTAAAGGTGTTTTCCCTCCAAAAACACCCTCTCCTTCACTATAAGAGACCTCTCTCACTCTCATTTGTCTCACACAACTAATTTGGAGTGTTTGTGAGTGTTTGTGAGTTTGTTTGTGAGCTTGGAGAGTGTGGAGTTTTTGCTGAAGTAGTCATCTTGGAGTTGGAGTTGGAGCTATTTTGGAGATAGTGTGTAGCTGTCAGTGGAGTTGCCATCTTCAAGAGGAGGCTAAGGAAGCTAGTTTGCATTTCCAGGTAAGGATTTGCACTTGAAAATTACTTATTTGACTGTTGTCCATGAATTATATTTTTTATGTGTTATAAACTTCTCACTTCTATGATCTACCATCCAGGGAGTCATCATGCCTCCAAAAGCCAGAGATACTGCATGGGATCATTGTGATATGATTGATGGCAAAATGATCTGCAAATATTGCCAAAAATCCATTCAAGGAGGGGGCATTAACAGGTTCAAGCAACACTTGGCTGGGATAGGAGGCCATGTAAAGCCATGTGGAGCACCAAATGAAATAATAGGGCATATTAGGGCAGAATACCGTCAGAAGTTTGAGACTCGAGTCATTGAACCAATAGAGAAGTTAGCGACTGCAAAGTTTGGGAGTGGAGACTCAACCAAGTTACCAACTGAGTTTGATCATGATGACTGAGACTCATGAGAAGTTTCAACTTCAAGTGATAATGTTGATCACTATTATAGTATTACTATTATCATATATGTAGAGTCTAGACTGAAGTCTTGTAGTAGGCCACTGGCCCCATAGTTTGTAGGCATTGTTTTTGCACTCTAGAGGCCATTTAGAGCTCACTGCTTATGTATTTTGTCGATGATATGTATTGCACTCGGTGCCATTTTGATATATTCACCTTTACATGGTATATAAATGAGCAATCTTTGCATATTTTGTCTCTATTGGCTTGGAATCATGGTTTTAAATCTTAAAAACAGTTTTTTTCATTAAAAAATAATTATTTAATGTATTTTTCTAAAACCGGTTCGTTTAGACCAAACCAGTCCCGGTTAGACCGGTTCCGGTCGGTAAACCAGTTCATTATGTGGACCGGTCTGGTCACCGGTTCCGGTTTTAAAAACACTGGGTTCAACACATGTGACAATACAACAAGGTGTCACATGGTAATGTGCAGCAAATAGACGAGATGCAGCACTATGATAGGTGAACAAGTCACCTTAAAGAATCAGTTGAAGCAATATGTCTTCAACTGATCTCATGCCGATATCAAAAGTCAAAGTGATTGACTTCTATTGTAAATGTACTACTCTCTCACTTTCTCTGCTGAACTTTGAAGAACATAAAAGAAGAATTGATCAAGGGTTTCCCCACATTGGGGTTTGTCCCTGGCTAGCACCACATCTTGTGTCGTATTGTCTTGGTTTGTGGGGAAACCAACCCAGCGAACAAGAAAGCAATGCAGTCCTACTTGGGAAAGATAAACTTCCTCCGGAAGTTCATCTCGGACTATGCGCAGATAGTAAAACCAATGCAAGGCATGATCAAGAAAGATGTAGTTTACAGCTGGGGCAAGAGGGAAAAGTAGCATTCACCCTTATCAAGCAGGCTATTGCAGAAGCACTTGCACTCTATAGCCCAGATTTCAACAAAGACTTCCTACTATACACCTTTGCCTCCAACAACTCGCTCGTTGCAGTATTCACTCAGAAGGATGAACTGAACGACAAACGTCCCATCTCCTTCATGAGCGCGAGCATGTAGGGACCCGAACTCAACTACCTTGCCATTGACAACAAGCATATGCAATATACAAGGCAGTAAAACACTTCAGACCCTACTTGCTAAAGAACCATTGCATAGTCTATGTGCCTCACCCAACAGTCTACTCACTCCTCGTACAGTAAGAGCTAGGTGAACGATGTGCGAACTGGATGACAGGCTTGCAAGAGTATGATCTTGACATCAAACCAGTTCACACTTTCAAGGGTCATGGTCTCTGCAGACTCACAGCTGAGGCAGTACACGCACAGGAGGAAGAAGCAAAGCTTGTCGGTTGGGAGTAGGAAATTGAAATGTATGATGTAGTGTGAACACCACCTACTGCAAGCAGAAACTCTTGGTACAAAGATGTGCATCTGTACCTTGAGCACGACACCATACCCTCTCACTTCTCCATCAGACAGAAGAGGGCACTGTGCCTTAAAGCTTTAGCCTATCAGTTGGTGCACGAAGTGCTTTACAGAAAGCACAGTAACGAAATCTTGCTCAAGTGCCTGGAGGCACATGAATCAAAGAAGGTTTTGCAAGATCTACATGACGGACCAACTGGGGGTCACATTGCGGGAAATACCACTACAGACAAAGTTATGCAAGTTGGTTTCTACTAGCCCACATTATTCAAGGATGCACATGCTTACGCCCACAAGTGCCCGATCTGTCAGCGATGCGTTGGCAAAACACGAAGGTCAGTAGCCCCACTGCACCCTATTGCAGTGACTGAACTGTTCCAACAATGGGGCCTGGACATCATCAGTGAAAGTTTCCCACATTCGTCAAAACAACACCACTACATTTTGATAGCGACTGAATACTTCACGCAGTTTACATAATCATTTCCGCTCAAGCAAGTGAATGACCAGGAAGTCATCAACTTCCTCCAGCAGAACATCATCTCACGCTTTGGCTGTTGAAATTTCTAAGTCTATCTGTTAGAAATTTAATCTGTATTCTTATGTTTTATTTCTTCTTCTTGTTAATTATGAACAAGTTATTTAAAACATATAAATAATGAAATAAAAACAATACAGTCTCAACCATCTACAGATCAACAACTGAAAGAAAATAAACACACAAGTGACACTATTATTTTTGGACAACTCGTCCCTGGAAAAACCCAATGCAGGAAAACCGGTGTAGCAAATCTGAGGGTTTATTATTATGTAGTATATCCTTGAGAACAACTGGGTTCCAAACTGGCTCCCCCGACAGAGAAAAACAACGACAGTAATACCTCTCTATTCAAAAACATGTATTCAGAAAATCTGCCTCACAAAACCCTCTCCAGCAACATTAAAGCTCTGCGTCAGCCTCAGAACCCTCTGCATCAGCCCTCTGAGGCATTGCGCAGCCTCTGGGACCCTTTGCGTCACTCCTACTGCCTTCTTCGTGGATTATGCAGGGCCTATAGCATTTGCGCTATCTCTGTTGTGCTTTGCGTAGCCTACTCAGGCTTCTATGTCTGCCTCTGCGCTGGTCTCTCAGCACTATCTCTACCTCTCTGTCCAGTACTCACTGCCCCTCGTTGCTGATCACTGCTTCGACTTTACTTAGCAAACCCCGCTCTAGTAAATCGAATGACCGATCACTCTGTTGTGTTCTCCAACTGACCCTCAAGCCTCCTCTTATACTTTTCCTATTGGTCCTTGAATGGCCGAGATTAAATGTCTAATCAACAACTAAGATTAGATTTGGCTTGATCCGTGACTTTTGGAACCTACTAACCTAGTTTTATATTAATACCCATTAATATTTTTTTTCCTAATTTTAGACTTAGGAACTCCATTAAAAATATTAATTATTTTAATATCTCCCAAACCGGGTACAATCTGCCCAAACCATTTCTGGGTCTTGAGATATCATGTGCTTTAGCCTCTCCACCAATTTTCATGGCTAGAGCACATTTGATGCTACCCCAAATCAACACTCCCTCTTAGCAAGCACTGTGCTCTAGTAATACTCCTCACTAAGCACTACTCTGATTATATGGCACCGGTACTTGTGCTGATTCTAGGCCTCCCCACCCAATATCCTCTGCACTGCTGCATCCTGTACTACTACCCATGGCCTTGCCACTGCCACTACTGCATCCGTACGGTAGCTCCCTCTACATCCATGCTACTGCTGGTCCTTTCTCCCAACACTACATCTGCACTGCAACCCCCTCTCATAATGCTGCATCGTGCTACTACTAACTGCTACTACCCTGCAACTCAGTTACTGAGAAGTAAGCAATTTTTCCACCCAACTACTGACATCCTATCAGGCTAGAAACACCCTCGATGCTGAAGCTCTCTCTACTGCTATCAAGCGCTCCCTCTATGGCCTTTGCGTTGCTACAACAACTCCCTGCATCTCGCATTGCTGCAAACCTCTCTATGCCATCCTGCACTGTTGCAACACTCTTCGTGCCTCTCGCACTACTGCAGCCTACGAGCCTTGCATTGCCTGGGGACTCCTGCACTGTAGCACTCTCCACCGCTTCATCTGCATCTATCTCTACTGACATCCTCCAGTCCTGCTACTTTCTCTTCAGGGCTCCTGTAGCAAGTTATAATCCAAGAGGTTGGGTACCTCAAGGATCTTGCCCGTCATCGCGTGTAGTCTTCCTGACTATAACTTGATGTCTCCCCACCTCTTCTCTAGAGGTACATGAGCACTCATGGCACAATCGTCATCCTCCTCTACCTCTTTTTTCGTTTGCTAGCGCTGCCTTAGAGTCAGACGCCTCTCCCTTACTCTTTTTCTTCGGAAACTGGTTCACATAATGACCCAGTTCCCTAAAGTTGAAGCACTTGACCTTGGAGAGGTCTTTTTCTTCCTCTTCTCCTGCTTTCCCGCAGATGCCAGAGTTGCATCCACTTCCTCTTCCTTCTTGATCCAGACTCCTTTGCTGCTACTTCCTATCTTGCGCAGCCGTCTGATCTCTTATTGGCGAAGAGCCGCCCACAATTCTTCCCAATCTGGAAGATCTGCCCAGACCAGAATGATTTGGACAAATGTCTCCCACTCCTCGAAGACTGTGTTTAGAGCGGTACTCACCAACATCTCCTCATCTGGAATGGCCCCTATGGAAGTCAATTGGTCCCGGATCTCCTTCAACCGACCGAGGAAGTGATCTATCTGCTCCCCCTTCTACATTTGGCATGACCGCAGCTAATTCTCAAGTAACATCTTCCTTTGCATGGAAGTATGCTGGTACAATTTCTTCAAGGCATCCCACATTTCCTTTGTTGTCTCCTTCTCGACAATATGATGGACCACATGATCCTTGGCTCCATCAAGGATTGATTCATTTCGCCTTGGCCATTGCCTCCTCGTACTTCTCATTATTAGTCGAGTCAACTGAGATCGCCATTCTTCTGAAGGCGAAGGCCTTGATGCGATGTCTATCTAGAATGGACAGGATCCTGGCCTTCCAGACCACAAAGTTGGATGCCCCATCCAGCCTGCTCTGATCCCTCAGCCCATTCATGGCCATCACTCTCCTCTTCTTGTCGACTCCTCCAAGTCACTCTACTTCCCTTTGAAGTTCTCTCTCCGACTCCTGCTGAGTCTCTCTACTTCCCACCTGGAAGTTCTCTTCTAGACTCCCTCTGAGTCACAATTTCCCTTCTGGAAATCCTCCTGCCAATCGTTAAGTCATACCTCTCCAATCTTCTGTGCACCTGCAACACTGATAGGAATTTCTTGGCTATAAATCCGCCTCGGTAGTGACTCCCTCTACCTTGGCTTTTCCCTGTTAGGTATTGTTCTGCCCACAGTACCCCACCAACTTCACTCACGCAAACTGCCCACAGCTTCTTATGCCCCAACAACTGAAGGACTGAGCCTCTAGGCTCTACGCAATCCCGACATTGGCAAAACTGCTCCCTCAAACAACTGCTTCAACCCTTCTGGTCTCTATGTGAGCCTTTTTCTTCCCTCCTCAGCCTCTGTGTTGGCCTTTCTCTTGCTCGGACTGATGATGCAGTCCCTTTGCGTCAACTCTTCTTCTGTCGCTTTCTGCAAGGATCAACTTTGGTCACTCGGGACAGTGGATTCTACTGCAAATTCTCTACTTCAGTTGATGCCTTCAGCTCTCCTGTGATCTGCAACCACGCTCTGATACCATGTTGAAATTTCTAAGTTTATCCATTAGAAATTTAATTTGTATTCTTCTAGTTTATATCTTCTACTTGTTAATTACGAACAAGTTATTTAAAACATATAAATAACGAAATAAACACAATACAGTCTCAACCATCTACAGATCAATAGTTGAAAGAAAACAAACACATAAGTGACACCATTATTTTTGGACAACTCGTCCCTGGAAAAACCCAATGCGAGAAAACCGGTGTAACAATTTTGAGGGTTTATTATTATGTAGTATATCCTTGAGTACAACTAGGTGCCAAACTGGGTCACCCGACAAAGAAAAACAATAGGCAGTAGTACCTCTCTATTCGGAAGCAGGTATTCAGAAAACTTGCCCCATGAAACCCTCTCCAGCAACACTGAAGCTCTACGACAGCCCTCCTGGCCTCTGCATCAACCTCAGAACCCTCTATGTCAGCCCTTTGAGGCACTGCGCAGCCTCTGCGACCCTTTGCGTCACTTTTGCTGCCTTCCGCGTGGATGACGCAAGCCCTTTGGCCTTGCGCTGTCTCTGTTGGGCTCTGCGTGGCCTGCTCTGGATTCTGCATCTGCCTCTCTACCTCTGCGTTGGTTTCTCAGCAATATCTCTGCCTCCCTATACAATACTCACAGCCCGTCGCTACTAATTACTGATTCGAATTTACTTCGCAAACCCCGCTCTAGTAAATCGAATCACTGATCACTCTGTTGTGTTCTCCAACTGACCCTCAAGCCCCTCTTATACTTTTCCTGTTGGTCCTTCAATGACCGAGATTAAATCTCTAATCAATGGCTAAGATTAGATTTGGCTTGATCCATAACTTTTGGAACCTTCTAACCCAGTTTTATATTAATATCCATTAATATTTTATTTTTCCTAAGTTTAGACTTAGCATCTCAATTAAAAATATTAATTATTTTAATATCTCCCAAACCGGGTACAATTTTCCCAAACCATTTCTGGGTCTTGGATATCTCATGTGCTTTAGCCTCTCCACCAACTTCCATTGCTAGAGCACATTTGATGCTACCCCAAATCAACACTGCCTCTTAGCGAGGACTATGCTCTAGTAATACTCCTCACTGAGCATTACTCTAATTATATGGCACCAATACCTGTGTTGATGCTAGGCCTCCCCGCCCAACATCCTTAGCGCTATTGCATCCTGTACTGCTGCCCATGGCCCTGCCACTACCATTGTTGCATCCATATGACAGTGCCCTCTGCATCCGTGTTGTTGTTGGTCCTTTCTCCCAACACTGCATCTGCACTGCAACCCCCTCTCATCATGCTGCATTGTGCTACTGCACTACAACTCAGTTACTGAGAAGTAACTGATACACCCAACTACTGACATCCCTGTTAGGCTAGAAACACTCCCGATGCTGAAGCTCTCTCTACCGCTATCAAGTGCTCCCTCTATGATCTCTGTATTGCTGCAACAACTCCCTGCATCTCACATCACTGCAAACCTCTCTATGCCATCCTGCACTGTTGCAACACTCTCTGTGCCTCTTGCACTGCTGTAGCCTACGAGCCTTGCTGCCTGGGGACTCCTACATTGTAGCACTCTCCACCATTTCATCTGCATCCCTCTCTACTGACATCCGCCAGTCCTACTACTCTCTCTTCGGGCTCCCGTAGCAAGGCAGGTTCCAAGAGGTTGGGTACCTCAAGGATCTTGCCCCTCATCGCCTGTAGTCTTCCTGACTATAGCTCGATGTCTCCCCACCTCTTCTCTAGAGGTACATGAACACTCATGGCACAATCATCATCCTCCTCTACCTCCTTTTCCGCCTTCGTTGGCGTTGCCTTAGAGTCAAATGCCTCTCCTTTACTCTCCTTCTTCGGACATTGGTTCACATAATGACCCAGTTCCCCACAGTTGAAGCACTTGACCTTGGAGAGGTCCTTTTTCTTTCTCTTCTCCTGCTTTCCCGCAGATGCTAGAGCTGCATCCTCTTCCTCTTCCTTCTTGATCCGGACTCCTTTGCTACTACTTCCCATCTTGCTCAGCCGTCTGATCTCTTCTTGGTGAAGATTCGCCCACAATTCTTCCCAATCTGGAAGATTTGCCTTGCCTAGAATGCTCTAGACAAATGTCTCCCACTTCTCGGAGACTGAGTTTAGAGCGGTCCTCACTAACATCTCTTCATCCGGCGTGGCCCCTATGGAAGTCAGTTGGTCCCAGATCTCCTTCAACCGACTGAGGAAGTGATCTATCTGCTCCCCCTTGTGCATCTGGTATGACTGCAGTTGATTTTCAAGTAACATCTTCCTTTGCATGGAAGTATGCTGATACAATTTCTTCAAGGCGTCCCACATTTCCTTTGTCGTCTCCTTCGTGACAATATGTTGGACCACATGATCCTTCACCCCATCAAGGATGATGCATTTTGCTTTGGCCATTGCCTCCTCGTACTTCTCATTATGGGCCAGGTCAACTGGGATCACCACTGTTCTCAAGGTGAAGGCCTTGATGCGATGTCTATCTAGAATGGACAGGATGCCTTGATGCGATGTTTATCTAGAATGGACAGGATCTTGGCCTTCCAGACCATAAAGTTGGACAGCCCATCCAGCGTGTCCTGATCCCTCAGACCATTCATGGCCATCTCTCTGTTGTTCTTGTCGACTCTTTCGAGTGTCTCTACTTCCCTCCGGAAGTTCTCTCTTCGACTCCTGTTGAGTCTCTCTACTACCTGCTTGGAAGTTCTCTGCTAGACTCCCTCTGAGTCACGATTTCCCTTCTGGAATCCTCTTACCAATCGTCAAGTCATACCTCTTCGTCTTTTGTGCACCTGCAACATTGATCCAGATTTCTTAGCTAGAAATCCGCCTCGGTAGCAACTCCCTCTACCTTGGTTTTGCCCTGTTAGGTATTGTTCTGCCCACAATACCTCACCATATTCACTCCCGCAAACTGCCCACAACTTCCTATGCCCTAGCAACTAAAGGGTTGAGCCTCTAGGCTCTACACAATCCTAGAAAAGTTGCTCCCTCAGCCAACTATGTCAACCCTTCTGGTCTCTGCATGGCTCTACGTGAGCCTTTTTCTGCCCTCCTCAGCCTCTGTGCTAGCCTTTCTATGGCCCAGATTGATGACACAGTCCCTCTACGTCAACCCTTCTTCTGTCGCTTTCTGCAAGGATCAGCTTGTCACTCGGGACAGCTGATTTTGCTGCAAATACTCTGCTTCAGTTGATGCCTTCATCTCTCCTGTGATCTGCAACCATGCTCGGATACCATGTTGAAATTTCTAAGTCTATCCGTTAGAAATTTAATCTGTATTCTTCTAGTTTATTTCTTCTATTTGTTAATTATGCAAAACTTATTTAAAACATATAAATAACGAAATAAACACAATACAGGCTCAACCTTCTACAGATCAACAACTGAAAGAAAACAAACACACAAGTGGCACCATTATTTTTGGACAACTCGTCCCCGGAAAAACCCAATGCGGGAAAACCGGTGCAACAATTCTGAGGATTTATTATTATGTAGTATATCTTTGAATACAACTGGGTGCCAAACTGGCTCACCCAACAAAGAAAAACAACCGACAATAATACCTCTCTATTCAGAAGCAGGTATTTAGAAAACATGCCCCACAAAACCCTCTCCAGCAACATTGAAACTCTGCGTCAGCCCTCTTGGCCTCTGCATCAGCCTCAGAATCCTCTGCGTCACTCCTGCTGCCTTTTGCGTGGATGACACAGGCCCTTTAGCCTCTGTGCTGTCTCTGTTGGCTCTGCGTGGCCTACTTTGGCTTCTGCGTCTGCCTCTCTGCCTCTGCGTTGGTCTCTCAACACTATCTCTGCCTCTCTGTCTAGTACTTACTGCTCCTCGTTGTTGATCACTGATTCGACTTTACTTAGCAAACCCTGCTCTAGTAAATCGAATGGCTGGTCACTCTAGTGTGTTCTTCAATTGACCCTCAAGCCTACTCTTATACTTTTCCTGTTGGTCCTTCAATGACCGAGATTAAATCTCTAATCAACGCCTAAGATTAGATTTGGCTTGACCCATGCCTTTTGGAACCTTCTAAACCACTTTTATATTAATACCCATTAATATTTTATTTTTCCTAAGTTTAGACTTAGGAACTCCATTAAAAATATTAATTATTTTAATATCTCCCAAAATGGGTACAATCTTCCCAAACCATTTCTGGGTCTTGATGATCTCATGCGTTTTAGCCTCTCCACCAATTTTCATGGCTAGAGCACATCTGATGCTACCCCATATCAACATTGGCGTCCCGGTATCACTTGTGTTTGACAATGCAACATACTTTTCATCTTTAAAGATTTGTGATTTTGCATTGCAAAATGGTATTGTGTTGAAACATTCATCTAACTACTACTCACAAGGAAACGGTCTCGCAGAATCCATGGACAAAAACCTTATCTGTATAATCAAAAAGACCATTTACTCTGAGCAGCGTAACTGACACTCTGCCTTGATGAATTTTTTATGGCCTGACTGCGTAACACCCAAACCCTATTTGAATACCTCACCATACTTCCTGGTCTATGGTAAAGAATCCATCCTACCACCCAACATCTACTTGCCTACGCTTCAGTTGTCTCAAGAATCCCAAGACAAGCCTTGTATGCTAGTCCACTGTAGGATGGATACACTTCACAAGCTACAGGAAGAAAGGATGAAATCAAAAGAAAATTTCACACTCCACCAAAACTGTATAAAGAGATGTTTCAACAAGAATTCTACAGGGAGGGCTAACTTCGATGTTGGTGAGTTAGTCTTGAAATGGGATAAACCCCATGAAGACAAAGGAAAGCATACAAAGTTTCAATCCCTGTGGATTGGTCCATACGCAGTCCACGACAAGCTTGGCCCCTAAACGTACCGTCTGCAATCACTTGACGGGAGGATTGACAATCTTCCTGTCAACAACCAAGATCTCAAACATCATTTTCAGTAGGCCGGGCCGCGCCCTGTGCCATGTAAATAAGTCTGTCTGCGGCTTATTGTTTTTCTTTTTCGCTTTTGCTTATTATTTTTGTTTGTTTGTTTAGTATCTTGCTATTTTTGGTTTTTGTAAATAAGAGCTGCCCTTTACTGAGTTCTGGCTTTTGAATGTACATAAGTCCGTCTACAGCTTATTCTTTTGATTTTTTGCTTTCGCTTACTATTTTTGTTCGTTTGTTTAGTATCCTGCTATTTCTGTCTTTTGTAAATAAGTGTTGCCCTTTACCGAGTTCTTTGCATGTACAACCTCTATAAATAGAGGTCTATCCCTCCTCTTCAAGCCAACATGATTGTCCATTAGGCCGACTTGCAGTTTGCACTATAATTCAACTCAATGTTGCACAAAGCGCGCCCCCCCCCCCGGTTCCAAGCCCCGAAGCGTGTCCTGTACAGAAGCGCCTAGGAAGCTTGGCCGGAAGCACCGCTTCAGCATTTTTTGCCGCTTCCTGGAAATTTGGAAGCGCAGTACGGAAGAGCCGCTTCCAGGCCTCCGAAGCGCGCTTCGTACGGCGCTTTGGGCATCAGAAGTGTGGCGCTTTGGGCCTCAGAAGCGTGGCGCTTCGGAGGAGGAAGCGTATGCTTCCCGTACGCTTCCGTATGCTTCAGGAAAGAGGCCGTGCGCAAGGCAAAAAAACATTTTTTATTTATTTATTTTTAATTTATGTTAACTTAGCATAAAGGGGGTGGGTTAGGGTGAGGTTAGAGTGAGGTTAAGGTGATGAATGAAAAGAATAAAGTCCCCATTCATTCCTCATTTTCTCACTTTGAGTTTATGAGAGTTGGAGAAGAGAAGAGAGGAGAAGAGAAGAGAAGAGAGGAAAGGAGAGGAGAAGAGAGAAGAGCTTGGAGGAGTGAAGGAGGAGGAGCTAGGAGAAGGAGGAGGAGCTTGGAGCAAGAGCTTGGAAGACTTCATCTACAAGAGCTAAAGAGGTAAGTTCAAACCCCAAACTTCCTTATTTTTTTGACATTTTTTTTGTATTTTTCTCCTCCCTCTCCTACTCTTTCCCATTGTTTCTACTTGCTCCTTTACTTACAGGTTGTCCACCACCTATAACCATATTCCAATGGTGTTCCTTTTGCCTCTATGTATCAATCCACTCTTGATTTTATGATGAAAAAGGGAATAGGAATAGAGGGAGAAACCAAGAGGATAGTGGTCCCAATATGAGGGAACCCAATGTATGATGAGGAGGAAGGGGAAGGAAAACCTTAAGGACATTGAACACAAATGGGAAGCACATCAATACCATTGTGGAACTAATGTGACCAACTTGATGGGAAGGGTGGGGGATCTTACAAATGTGTGTGCCCCTCATGGTTGTCATGGAGGAAAACCATATTGTGGTTCATATACCCGTCTGAGGAGGCATCTTTGTGGGGTGTTGGACAGTGATGAAAAAAAGGGTCTTGTCGGGGTACAAATTTGCCCAAAAATTTCAACTGAAGAAAGAAGAAAATACATCCAAATAGAGATGGCTGCACAACAAAAAAACAAGAAACAAGAAACTCATTCTGAATCAAGTGCAACCTCTAAATTGGTAGCTGCTCATCTCCTCATGGTACTTCTGCAAGCTCTGGAGGTAGAAGAACAATAGGGGATTTCCTTAATGTTGCTGGGAGGGATGAAGTGGATGGAAATATAGTCCGTTTTCTTTGTCCTTACGGTGTACCATTCAATGTGCTTCGCTCTCCCTATTGGCATGAAATGGTAAAGGCCATCAATGAAGCCCCAAAAGGATACAAGGCCCCCAACTATGAGAAAGCTAGAACAATGTTATTAGAAAGAGAAAAAACTAAGGTTCAAAGAGCTTTGACACGTTTTATAAATGAGTGGGTAGATTCTGGGGTATCCATTGTATCAAATGGGTGGACAAATATTAAAAACCAACATTTGATAAATGTTCTTGGTGTTTCTTCTAGTGGTGCAGTATTTATTACATGTCATGACTGCTCCCCCATCACTACATCTGCACAAAACATTGCAGATCTCCTATTGAAATCAATGAAAGATGTTGGTCCGAATAATGTGGTTCAAGTGATCACAGATGCAGCAAATTGTAAGGCAGCGGGAAAAATTATTGAGCGTACTTATCCACACATCTTTTGGTCTGGGTGCCTGGTTCACACATTGAACCTTTTGATGCATGATATTGTGAAGCACAAAGAATGTGGGTGGATTACTGAGCTTTATAGGAGAGGGAAGCAGCTCATTAAATTCATCACAGGGCATACAAGGGTAAACTACTTCTATGGCACTTACTCCAAGTTGTAGTTGCTTAAAATTGCAAAGACAAGATTTGCTAGTTATTACCTCACCTTTAGGCGGCTAGTGAAGGTGAGACAAGCTTTAACTAATATGGTGTGTGCTGAATCATGGGATGAAATTCACACTGACATAGATGGTGCTAATGTAGTCAAGGACACTGTTCTTGACAGTTACTTTTGGGCACAGGTTAAATATGTTTTGCAATTCACCAAACCAATTTATTACATGATCAAGTTTGCAAATTCAGATCGACCAGTAATTGGGGAGGTGTATGAGCAAATGGATGGCATGTTGGGGCAGATTAAAGACATTGTTGAGCCTAGAGATACCACCTTGTACAATTATATTCGTGCAGATGTGGAAAACCGATGGGAAATGCTAAATGTTCCATTGCATGCATTAGCATATGTTTTGACACCTAAATACTATCATCCATCATGGCTTTCAACACCAGCACCAGGGGGGGAAGCAGGAGAAAACCACACCAAGATCAAGAGGTTCACAAAAAATATATGGCTACATTGAGTAAATTAATCCCTGATGAGGAGGAGGCTGCATTGGTATGGAGACAGGTGAGCAACTATATGCTTAACAATGGTCCATTTGGGAGCATGCATGCAATTAAAGATCGAGGGAATTTTTCTTCGCTTGAGTGGTGGAACATTCATGGAGGGGGTACTCCACTTCTACAGGCTTTAGCATTGCGGGTGCTATCACAGGTGGTAAACACATCTTCTGCAGAGAGGTGTTGGAGCTCTTATTCTTTCATCCACAGTGTTAAAAGGAACAGGTTGAGTTTAGACCGGACAGAGAGCTTGGTTTATGTTCATCACAACTTGCGATTGTTGTCCCATTAATGTGAAGATGCAAAGTCTAATAAAGACTTGTTGATTTGGGACAAGAATCCAGAGGAGCCCAATTTGGAGGATGGAGTGTTGCGATTAGAGCAATTAGAGGATGCTCTTATCCAAGTATGTCCATTGTGGTATGAATTTTCCAATTTTCCCTTATAAAGCATTTCTCTAATTCATGTTTTTAATTTTTTTGTTAACTAGTGTTTTTTTTTTTTGCAT
>APFE031638381.1:78228-95967 GCA_000404065.3 Pinus taeda
AGAATTTTAGATCTCACTCAAAATCTAGCAGACTTATCTGTTTTTCAGGATTTTAGGATTGGGGGGATTGCAATGTTTCCATTGGATTTTATCATGTACTAAGGTATGGAACTTGTATTTAATCAAGAGAACCAAGCCCTCTATGCAAGTGAGACTCCCAATAATCAAGAGCATGTAGGGTACTAGGGTATGAAACTTGTATTTAATCAAGAGCACTAAGGTCGTTCAACTATGTAGGAAGAGACTCGCAATCAAGCACGAGACAAGAAATTAGAAATTTCTCGTGGCTGATTTTGGATATTTCTATTTTCATTATGTGATCATTCATGAGTAAATGTGATGTAAATTTAGAGACTTATAGTTTATGCATTGACAATTGACAATTTTATCACAATGTAATAAATTAGAATGTATCATATGTGCTTTATGATTTCACATATTTCTTAAATGTCCTAAAATATATATATATATATATATATATAGATATTCATGTTTCCCCATTTCCAAAATTTGGGGGGGGGTCATGTTTCGTACCCATGCCTGTTTCAGAAACTCGTACCCGTTTCCCCGTTTCGTGCAACCTTGTGATCATTGTATTGGAAAATCAATTTTGACTTTGATTGTACTCTATATCTCTTTCTCTATTGAACATTTGATTTTAATAATAGGAATAATTGATTAAGGGTTTTCCCCATCTTGGGGTTTTTCCCTAGCTTGAACCAAAATCTTGTGTCCTCTTGTCTTGGCTTGTCTTCTGCATTTTCATTTATGTTCTTTCTTCAATTACTGTCAATGTGATAATGGTTTATGTGATTGCTAATAAAAGAAATGGAACTAAGTTGCACGAAACGGGGAAATGGGTACGAGTTTCCGAAACAGGTAGCGATACGAAACGCGACCTCCCCAAAATTTGGAAACGAGGAAACGCGAAAATGATACATTATAATTTATTACACTTAAACATTAAGATTTAATTTACATCACATTTGCTCATGAATGATCACATAATGAAAATAAAAATATCGGAATATCCAAAAGCAACCTTTATTATATATCCAAATCTCAAAATCAACCTTTATTTATATTAATATATGAAGTTGCAAGTACAATAAAGACTATAAGGCTGCAAGAGAGAGATCCGAATCAGGATTTTCTACATCCACATCCCATTCTTTAGAAGGACCACTGTTGTATTGGAGTCTCCCCCTACATAGTCGAACGACCTTAGTGCTTTTGATTAAATACACGTTTCATACCCTAGTACCCTACATGATCTTGATTATTGGGAGTTTCCCCTGCATTGAGGGTTTGGTTCTCTTGATTAAATACAAGTTCCATACCCTAGTACATGATAAAATCCAATGGAAACATTGCAATCCCTCCAATCCTGAAATCCTGAAAAACAAATAAGTTTGCTGGATTTTGAGTGAGATCTAAAATTCTACTTTCTCCATATGAAATCCAATGAGGGCGAAACCACTCTCAAACACCCTAAGTCATTTCATGGTAATGTTAAAAATTTAAGTAGAATATCACTTTTACTTTAAGAATTTAACATTACCATGAACTACATACGCCTCAAACTTCCTGATGAACTGCATATCAACACTAGGGCAAAAGTTCACTTTTCTAACTTTAGACAGGCATCTAGAAGCAACTATAAGGCATTAGAAAAACCTAATTAAAAATTAGAAGACAAATTAATAAAAAAAATTAAAAAAACTCAAGTTGCATGTGGAAATAGTGTCGTACGGCCCAGAAACGCGTTTTCGGCCGTACTAGCCACATTTCCACCTCAAGAAACGTGCCAGTACGACCAGAAATGCGTTTCTGGGCCGTACCATACGCGTTTCCGCATTTCGTTTCCATTTCCGTATAGAAATTCCTCCCCTACCAGCTTTTCCTACAACTTAGCTAAACTCATAACAAATGGAAATGAAAATTAAAAAAAATCGAGAGCTAAGTCCAACTAAACCTAGAAAAGTAATAAAACAAAAAAAATCGAAATGAATCTGTTGCCTGTGCAAGTTGGAGCTACTTGACGGTGGAAAGGAGGTTGACAAAATGGAGGAATGAAAGGGCTACGATGCAGATGGAGACTGCGAGTTGGGAAGGTTAGGAATGGCGGCGTGGATGGACAACTCAAAGCAGGCAATGAGTACAAGGGATGAAGAGTTGGACCGAAGCAGTGTTTTGGAGGAGCCGTAGGTCGATGAGAGGGATGGTGATGGTTGCGGGAGGATCGAAGGCCGTGGAGAAGAGGAATCTGAAGGGGTATGGAGTGTTGCATGGAAAAGGGAGCTCGATGGAGGGAGCACGCGGGCAGAAGACGCAACTTGGAAGGACAGGCATACATAGAGGAGCAGCTACATTAAAAAGGGAGCTCGATGGAGGAAAGGAGTGTGGCTGACGGTGATGAAGAAATGACAGCAGATGGGTAAGGACGCCGCAGAGAGGGTTAATGGGGTAGCGTGCGAGTCGAAGTGAGGAAGGGAAAAGAAACAACGTGGGAATGGTAGTAGCCTTGTTTTTGCAGGGAATGAAGAATACGTGAGTAGTGGATAAGGGTTACGCACGGCAAAAGGTATTTTTTTTTTAAATCGAAATTTCACAGCGCAATCCACAAACTAGGCAGCAAATCAAAGAAACAAGTCAGCAAAATAGTGGCCCAGAAACCCCTTAAAATTTTTAATTAAAATGTTGAATCCAATTGCTTCAGATTTATCAATGAAAACCCTTAAAAAATTTCTCTAGATTTAAAAAAAAATTAAAACCCTGGACTTCAAAATCTTTTGAATAATCTCCTGCAAAATGATGTTGATAAATCCCAAAGATCTAGATCTTACCCTCTAGGGCCTAGATCTGGACTCTACAAAGATTTCTTCCTCAAATTTGTAGTTGCAAGGCAACAAAAAACACCCAAACGATATATACAATGATAAAACTAAAACCCAACAAAACCCAAGTCAGAAAACTAAAAATAATTACAGATGTATGCACAGGAATGGAAATCTATCAAATCTAGTGAGTGTGAGTCCAACTTCGTTCTTAGATCTAATAATCTAAAGCTCTTAACAGCTAGATTTATCAATTTAGCACATAAAAAATTAAATTTTTAAATTTTAAATGAGGTGCTTAGCTCAAAACCCTTCATGCATCACCAAAAAATCTTATGATAAACGCGGGATCAAATTAAGTTGGGATCTTCAGAAAACATGGATCGGGAGTTGGCTGGTCCAACTGAAGACTTCCTCGAATGCCTGATGATCTAGAAATAAATACTTCGTTGCAAAACTCAATTCAACCATCTTTTTTTGCTTGAGCAAGAGTTGTACCTTCTATATTATTAAATCAAACATAATTTACAATATATACACATTCCACCACATTGTGTGGTCTAAGGCAAAATATGAAGATGTCCTACAAAATGAAAGCCCTCAAGCCTCAAAAAGTTCCCACCAAACATTTTAGAGTACATACAAAAATAGGCAATGGGAGTCGTAGGGCAAATGAGCCCTCCCCACAAATACCCGCGCCAACAAACCCCTACCCTGCCTTTGAATCGCTGTTGTTCATTTTTCTTCTTAAATCTAACAATGGAGATACACATCACACCATGAAAAAGCATGATGTTTAACCCTCCGACCCCCACCAAATCGCTCGCTCCATCCGGATCGTTGATCATTCTCACTGAATCGGACATCTGAGCAACAAATCGCACGACTGAAATCATCGAACTTTAGTGTGCGATGAGGGTGGTTTTCAGACCGGGCCTTCATCCACGTGTCAAGATTTGTATGGCATCACTGCCAAAAAATCAAAACCACCTTCGGCTTGAAAGCGATGCGAGTGCTCCCAAACCACTCGTGAAGTGGTTTTTCTCCCGGTACTGGAAAAAAAGAGGAATGTTGCCGCCAAAACAGGGCCATCGATTATTAATCTTCACCTTTCTCCTAACTGAGAAAACCGCGCTCCAGACGCCGAGGAATTTCAGGGTTGTAATAACCAAAGCTAAAAAGGCCGACCCTAGCCATCCTTCCATCGTAAATCTGTCTGCCCAAAAAAGAGAATCCTACAGAAATCTATTCATTGTGTATTGGCTTCCTTAGTTTTGTTCTGATACACTTCTTTATCCTCTTTCGCCTAGTTATGGCAAAGTTCTTTTAGGTTGCTCTGCGACATTGCAAGCCAACCCATCGAAAATCTGCTGTCCTTATAGTTGACACCTTGGTTGGCAAGAATGTCCGCCAATTTGTTGGCCTTTCTGCGCACATGAATGAATCTAAGTGTGCGTAGTTCCTAAAGATGTTCTTGTATTTTATGAAGAACCCTTGTTAGCCTCCAGCGTTTTGTAACTTTTTCCGGCCCTGTTCCATGACTAATTCTCTTGGCCGCGTTGATGACTAACTCTGAATCAACTTCTATTATCACATTATGGCAGTTGTCATGTTTCAAGAATTCTAAGCATTGTTCCAATGCCATTAATTCCGCCATGTTGTTGGTGGCTTTTCCTAGACAATGGAAGAGGGAGATGATGCTTCCGGTTTCATCCTGAAGAACTCCTCCGAAGCCAACCATTCCCGAGTTGCCTTTTGAAGCTCCATCGATGTCATACTTCAAAAAACCTATCGGGGGGGGGGGGTTCCAGAAATCTTTAACTCTTTTCCTCATGATATTATCCTTTCTAAACCTTGTGGAACAAGCCCCTGCATGTCTAACTGTCTGAGAATTCTCAATTCAGCCTCTGAGGAAGGATTTTTGGGGAGATCCCTTACTGTGGTGCCAACTGTTTCTTTAAGCTGTTTCAAGATCTGCTCAAACAGGAGAAGCGAGGAATTCTTCTCTTCTTTGAAAATTCTTTTGTTTCTTTCTTTCCACACATTCAATATAATGAAACCTGGCAAAAGAGTCCAGGCAGAGTTAAGAACTTCAAAATCCAAAAAATTATTTCTCCAATTATTTAAGGTGTTAGTAATACTTTCTTTGTCTCTATCTGACTGATTGAAGATGGTGGCAAAAATATCCCATAACCTTGACGTGAAAATGCAACTATTGAGAAGATGTTCCAATGTCTCCTCTTGGGCTTCACAGAGCTGGCATCTGGAAGGTCCTAGCATACCTCTCTTTCTAATATTGTCCCAAGTTAAGATTTTCCTGTGGTGAACCAGCCACATAAAGAGTTTGATCTTCATCCAGCCTTTGTGCCTCCATAGCTTCTGCCAGTTTCTAACCTGAGCTGGGGATTCCAGCCCAAGGAGAATACCTTTTGGTTCCTTAATATTGAAATTGCCCTCTTTATTGTTACCCCATCTTAGTTGATCCTGTCCTTCCATGACTAAAATCTTCCTCTGATCCAACATCCTCTTTAGGGTCTCCGCTCTACTGTTAAGGGTTCTATCCTCTCTGCCATCTATCTTTCTCCATGTTCTCCATTTTCCTGTATTGTGAGCTTGCTGCCAGAAGTCCTTAACCTTTACTAAACCTTGGTTGTCTGTCTCATGCTTGAGGCCCAAAAATTCCTCTTTCAATAGTGTTGGTTCTTTTTGCCATTTATCCTCCCAGAAGAGTGCTTGATCTCCATCTCTGATTTCCCAGAAGCTGTTTTTTTGAACCACCTCTCTGTTCTCCCAGGCCTTGTTCCATATGGGATAGCCCTTCATGTTTCCAAACATTCTTATTAGCTCAGAAGGATGCTAGGAGCTGGCATATTTTTCCTTCCATATACTTGCCCATTGAGCCTTTGGATCCTTAACCCACCACCACCAAAGTTTGGCCCCAAGAACCTTACTGAGAATCTCTGGATCATCCAATCCTAGTCCTCCTTGATTCTTGGGTTTACAGATCTTCTCCCATGAGACTAAAGCCCATTTTCTCCTAGTTTCCTCCTTGCCCCAAAAAAAATCTCTTTGGATATTTCTAAATTTCTGTAAGACTCCTTTTGGAGCTGGGAGAGCTGATAGCATAAAGACTAGGATAGCTTGGAGCACTGCCTTTGTAAGAACCAGTCTGCCAGCCAGATTTAAAGATCTGATTGTCCAATTCCTGACCTTATCTTACATCTTGATAGATAACGGTTCCCAAATGCTCTTGTGCAAAGGTTTAGCCGTAAGAGGAACTCCCAAATCCCTAAAGGGGAGGGATTCTCTTTGAAAGCCAAGAATTCTGGAGACATTTCTCTGAATGGCTATATGGGTGTTAAAGAAGAAAATTTTTGATTTGGAAATATTGACTTCCATACCTGTTGCCTTAGCAAAGTCATTCAAAATTTGTTTGTAAACAAGCGCTTCCTTGACTATGGGAATTCCCTGTAACATGGTATCATCAACAAATTGTTGATGAGTCAGAGCTTGACCATTCTCCGATAGTTGGAGTCCTTGAATTTTGCTCGTTACTTTAGCATGCTTGATGGACCGCCCTAGCCCTTCCATCATAAGGATGAAGAGAAAAGGAGAGAGCGGATCACCCTGTCTAAGTCCTCTAGAAGGAAGAAAAATTTCAGAGGGAGAACCATTAACTAAAATTGAAAAGCTAGAGGAGGTCACCAGGGCCATGACCCATCTGACCCAATTATGATGAAAACCAAACGCAATAAGTACTCTTTTGATATATGTCCAGTTCACTTTATCATATGCTTTGGCTATGTCCAATTGCATTATCATACCTGCTTTCCTTTTACTGGTTAATGAGTGAACCACCTCGTGAGCTTGAATGATGTTATCTAGTATTTGTCTGCCCTCCACATAACCAAATTGTTCCCCCGAAACTAGCGTAAGCAACAAAGGTTTGAGTCTGTTGGCCACTACCTTGGAAATTATCTTGTAAACCACATTGCATAAAGCGATGGGCCTATACCTCTCTGGCATTTGAGCATTATCCTATTTTGGAATTACGGCGATGAAGGAGGTATTGAGAGCCTTCAAAATAGTTCTGTTCAACCTGGAACCTTCCACAACCCTTAGAATATACTTTTTGACAATATTCCAGCAAAATCTAAAGAAATCCACATTGAATCCATCTGGACCTGGAGCTTTGCCATTTTGCATTTCCTTGAGAACCTCACTCAAGTCCTTTTCGGTTACAGGTCTATTGAGATTACAATTATCCTCTCTGGGAACCAACTTAGGGATGTGCTTAGTGATGTCCTTGATGAACGGTTCCCTTACTGAAATGTTTTCCTGGGCAATACCTCAGAATTCCCTGACTAACACTGCTTCTATCTCCTCATGGGATTGAAGTATCTGCCCATCCTCGTCCTTGATCGCACAAATCCTGTTGTGAGTCCTATTTGCAATGGTGGATTTATGGAAAAATTTAGTGTTGCACTCTCCTTTTAGCCATTGAACTCTTGATTTTTGTTTTCAAAAAATTTCCTCTTGTTTACACAACTTTTCCCATTCTTGATGATGTTTCTCTACTTGCTCATTTTTGTTCTTATCAAAGCCCTCCTTGATCAAAGCTTGATTGAGCTCCAGCATTTTATTTTCTACCGATTTCTTACCTGCAAAGATATTTCCAAATTCATTCTTGTTCCAAGCTTTTAGCTTCATCTTTATGTGCTTTAATCTTTTTTGAAGCAAGAACATTGTTGATCCTTGAATCTGCAAATCTTCCACCCACCATTTTTCAATGTTGCTGCTGAAATCTGGGTGTGAAAGCCAAATATTTTCAAATCTGAAAGGTCGATTTCTAGGGGTACCTATGCTCTTGATCTCCATTTGAACCGGCCAGTGATCTGAACCTCCAAAAGGGAGAATTCCTGCTATTATTTCCTTGTCTATAAGCATGAGATCCTTAGAGATCATGAATCTATCTAACTTGGAGGCTACCTGGGAATCCCCTCCTCTTTTATTATTCCAAGTACAAAGGCCATTGTTTGGTTCAATGTCACAAGCTTCATGTTCTCTGAAAAGGTTTGGAAGGCTAAGGAATCTTTGTTTAGAGCTCTTGTGCCCCCTTTTTTCTCCGAGAGAGATCTAATCATGTTGAAGTCCCCTCCTAAGACCCAAGGTAAACCTACATGCCTGACCCTAAGATCCACCGAGTCTATAAACCTGATTTTGTCATCTAACCTTTGAGGGCCATAAACATTCGTGACTAGATAAGTATTTCTATCCCCTACAGGCTGAATGACCACTGATAAATAGTTCCTTGATGCCTCTGCATCAATTATACCAATTTTTTGGGGATTCCAGAGAGTGAGGATACCCCCGCTATATTTTTAGCTTTAACTTTAGAAACTCAAATCTGTTGAGCCATTTACTATGTATTTGCCTTAACTTTTGAATGGAGCATTTCGTTTCTTGGACAAAAATTATATCCAGATCTGCCTGTTTCATTCTGTTATTCAACATTCTCTGTTTTCTTTTGCTGCCTAGACCTCTAATTTTCCAAGTTGTGAACTTCATAATTAAAGATTGGTAAAGGAGTAATTGGTTAGATCTTTCATCTTACCTAAGTCAATCATAAGCTTTCCACATTCCATCAGTAGCTCATTCTGCTTTTTCCTGCCTCTTTTTTTTCCTGGATTTCTTGGTGCTAACCCCAGAGTCGTTTTTACTGCTTTCACCCCTTCATTGCTCTGTCTTTCAATGTTGTTTCCTTCCTCCCTGCCCTTTGTCTGAGTTTTCCATAAGAATAACTATTGTATTCGATTGAACTCTTCTTGTGGTAGTGATTCTACCCCACCAGTAGTTCCCTGACTCAAGAACCCTTCTATATCCAGGTTTTCTCTTTCAAGAATCTCCTGAAGCTCATTGTCCTCTGTTTCCATCTCACTCTGGGTCATTTCCTGATCCATTTCCCATTCTAAATCACTCAACATGATCCCTTTCTGTTTTTCGTGTTCCTGTGTTTGATCATTACCTTTTTCCTTCTCCTTTTTCTCAAAACCTTCATTCATTATTTGATCTTCTACTGCTATTTCTTCATCCTCTTCGAGTACTTGGAACTGATTCTAACTAGCTTTTTGTCCTTCAGCCTGGTGTTGCTTTGGCCCTTTTTAGCCACTTTTTCCTTTATGAGCTACTTTGTGAAAGCTGTCTGTGTCTTTCAATGTGTTAGTTTTGTTTTTGTTTTCTGCTTTACTGAGAGGGCAGTCTCTTAGAAGGTGCCCATGTTCATGGCATCTACGACATCTAAAAGGGATATGCTCATAGTCTACTGTCTGCAACCAGTCCTCATCAAAAACCTCCAAGATGATCTCATCTGGAAGAGCCCCAGATAGATCCATTTCCACACAGACCCTTGCAAAGGAGGTATATTTTCCCCTCCTTGTGGCTTCAGAAACTTTGACAAACTGTCCTAATTTATTGCTTATGGCAACTAGTGATTCTGTTTGCCAATAATCCAGAGGTAGAGAATAGAGTCTTACCCAAACCGGGACTGAAGTAAAAGTTTCCCGCTCCGGAACGAAATTCATCATCCAAGGTCTCATGTAGAGCCCTGTTGCTGCATAGAAGTATGGGCCGCCTTCAAACACTCTGTCTTTATCTTCAATGTTGGTGAACACCACAGTGAAGAAATCCTTGGACCCCAGATGAAGATCAATGCTTCCTTTGGGCTTCCAGTGGTATCTGATCCATGTTTGTAAAGCTTTTTCATTGGGCCATAACCCCATGAATTTGCATATTATTGCATAAGTCCGCATGTGGTCCTTGTGCGCCTGCAGCGCTAGATCATTTAAAACTACTCTAGGAGCAAGTTTGCATGAAACAGGGAAACGGGTACGAGTTTCTGAAACGGGAAGCGATACGAAATGCGACCTCCCCAAATTTTGGAAACGAGGAAACACGAATATATATATATATATCTATATATAATTATTATATATATATATATATTATATATATATATTATATATATAGATATTAGGACATTTAAGAAAAATCTGCAATCATAAAGCATATATGATACATTCCAATTTATTACATTATCATAAAATTGTCAATTGTCAATGCATAAACTATAAGTATCTAAATTTATATCACATTTACTCATGAATAATCACATAATGAAAACAGAAATATCCAAAATCAGCCACGAGAAATTTCTAATTCTTGTCTTGTGCTTGATTGTAAGTCTCCTCCTACATAGTCGAACGACCTTAGTGCTCTTGATTAAATACAAGTTTCATACCCTAGTACCCTACATTCTCTTGATTATTGGAAGTCTCCCTTGGATAGAGGGCTTGGTTCTCTTGATTAAATACAAGTTCCATACCCTAGTACATGATAAAGTCCAATGGAAACATTGCAATCCCTCCAATCCTGAAATCCTGAAAAACAGATAAGTCTGCTCGATTTTGAATGAGATCTAAAATTCTACTTTCTCCATATGAAAATCAATGAGGGCGAAACCACTCTCAAACATCCTAAGTCATTTCATGGTAATGTTAAAAATTTAAGTAAAAGGATGAAAATGAAAAATAAAGGAGAATATCACTTTTACTTTAAGAATTTAACATTACCATGAACTGCATATCAACACTAGGGCAAAAGTTCACTTTTATAACTTTAGACAGGCATCTAGAAGCAACTAGAAGTCACTAGGCTAACGTAATAATAGATTAGAAAATAAATAAATTAAAAAAAATAAAAAATAAAAACACAAGTAAATGCTGAAACGTGGGTCATACGGCCCTGAAACGCGTTTCAGGCCGTACTGGCCACGTTTCAGTTTCGTGAAACATGGCAGTACGGCCTGAAACACGTTTCAAGGCCGTACCAAACGCATTTCAGTGTTTCGTACTCGTTTCCATACGAAAACGCCCTCCTGCACCATGTTTCCTGCAACATAGTCTAGGAGTGATTTCAGCCTTGGGTTTACATGGTTCCTTCTGATTTTTGTCTTTAGTTCCTTATTTTTTGTTGTTTTCCTCCTTGTCTTTTGTGACATCATTCTCCTTCGATTTGGTGCCTTCTGTTTCCTCCTCTCTGTTTCTTCGTCCTTCCTCAGCATTTCCTCTGCCTTTATCCAGAGGTCTCTTGCCTTTGCCGGCCACCGCCTCCTTGTAGGAGGGAGTGGAGCTCCCTCCTCTGCGTCCATCCATGGGGAAAATTCCTCAGTAACCTGAAACCCTAGTCGCCGCCGTTTCACCTCCGCCTCGTCCACCGTCGAATCATTGACCACTGCAAATATCACCCATAAATGCTCCTGTCATATTGCAAAGATGGCTATCATGCCACTTTCCTTCATTATAATGGCCATGCTCTTAGGGTTTTCAATCCCCCAAGAAGCTCATAAAACTCAATTCAACCATCAAAATAGAGCGAGAAAATGTTAATAAAATTTCAGATAAATAGAGATACCTGCTATTACATTCAAAATTTAAATTATCACTTAAACCCCAGCGACCGAGCAAGATACTTGTACTCAAATCACTCTTCAAAAGCTATTATTAATGGCTTAAAAAAAAAATTACACATGAAAAAATGACACATCTTCAAGTACTTCCATGAAGAGTAACACCGGCGAAAAATAAACTCAAAGTTTTTTTTTATTATCCTAAAAAAAATACACGAGCTTTTTGTTTAGCACACGACTCAAAGGTCGGGTCCATTCACTGACAAATGACTTCCTATTTAAAGATAAATCCTCCAACGGCTATTTCAAGTGATTCTTGTCAATGCAATCTCGACCATTGATAAGGATCAAAATTTATTTTAATCTCATCCATCGAAATTTTTTAATTCTTGAGGAAATTCAAAATTTTCAATTAAATGCATTTTAATTAATTCAAAAATTAAAATTTTGAATTAATTTCCTCAAAATTTTGACTTTGACTGAAGCCCAGGGACCAAAGTCTTAAAATTTAGCAAAATAATTAATTTACCTTAGTCCCGAGACCTTTTAAATTTTGATTTTTAAGGACCAACGAATTTTGCCTTCGGAGAATTTAAATTTACCTCAAATCTAGAATTAGTTAAATTTCTGGCTTAGGATTTGAATTAATTTTTTGGCCAGAAAATTTAATTAATTAACCTATGAGGGGATAAATTATTTTTCCAACCCTCAAAACACTTTACATCATGATTTTCATATTTTTTACATCTCAAGGGTGAAAACCCATTTGTAAAAGACCCTCACAAACTACCCATTTATGCGACACAAAAATAATCCAGTAGACCAAGCAATTTGTAATAAAATAACCTAACCAAATAGTTAGGATTATTCTCAAATCACTTTTACATAGACTCAATCTATAACACTAGGACTCGCCTAAGATTCCAGAGACAAAATCCATTCCAACTTTGGGGTAAGGTTGAACGAAAACTCTACCGACCATTCAAGAATGGATTGGTGAGACAAAAAAACTCCCGGAATGTAGATCATCACCAGAAAAGTAGGTTTACTTAGGCAATTACATATACGACACAGATCTGTTGAAATTATTTACATTATATACATGCAAAAAGGGTTTACATAACATCTTGGAAGTGAAACTGATGATGATAGTTGTACGGCATGAACATATTGATCAGGCACTATCCCTTTTGCGAAAAAAAGGGGTGTACTGCTATGGGTCGTTGACACGTAGTGGTCAACAGAACTTTTGCTTAATTCAAAAGCCTAATAACAGGCAAGCACGTTTTCACACATGTATTGTAATTGTTTGTAAGACTAATCTTGAACACTTGTAATGCATGCTGTTTTAACTTGTGTTAAAACAATTGAACTCTTTCGGTTGCTCTAATACATATATTTATGAAAATTTGTTGTATGAGTTGTTAACATTGTCTTGCCCGCATGGGCTGCCTCACCGGACATCAGACAAAACCTTTCCCATAAACTTGTTATAACGACTGCCGCACTCGCACGGACTGCTCTGTTGAGTGTTGTACGTGCTTTTCCTTGTTGTGTGTGTCACTGCCACATCCGTGTGGATTGCTCCACCGGAAGCTGCGCATGTCCTGTCGTGTTGTGTGTCTCTGACAGAATTGGGTCTCTTCCCGTTCGATTGGAGACTCACTTCCACCCTCTCTCTCTGTGGTGAAAGAACCTTGACGTAAGTAACACTAACGCTCAAAAGTAGACCACTCTCATGTGTTGACAATAAAGAGCTAAGGAAAACATTTAAGATAATGGAAACTGCATTTAAGATAATGGAAACCAGGCCATCATACCGGATGGGACTCCTACACCAAACGGTGTGAGGTCTAGTTGGGACTTCATACTGGGGAGATCCCTTGAATGTTGGCGGGTCTAGCACTGTTAACACCGCACAAGAAAAAAAAAGACGCAAGGTTGTCTACCGGACGGTAAATCAATAGTTGCACGTATTTCTGTGCATACACTGAACAATGGTGCGATCTGGTTTTTATACAAAGGGATTATTGCACGTAGGGAGTAACGAGAACTGTTTAATAAGTCGAGTCTAAGTGCTCGAACTATGGTTGAATCTGGTTGTAGTACGACTGCTGAACAAAGGCATTGTTTGTTACTGCAAGAAGTGAAATAAATTATAATAAATAAAAAGTTGTGTCGTTGTTCATTGCAAGGAATTAAGACAAGGATTACCATTGTCAAGGAAAATAAATGTGGGCATAAATATAACCTCTTGGGCGTGATCTGGTAGCTCCTTATGGATGTGAGGGAGTGCATACAACAAAGAGATCTTGAGATTGCTACCTGAAAGCACTTTGGTAGAAGAGTATGAGATCTGTAAATCTTATTGAAGGCCCTGGCAGCTTGAAAAATAGCCTAGTTATTGCACAGGAGGGTTGGGACGATCACTGGAAATTGCACCACTGAAGTAGCATTGGGAGTAGTCAAACACTGAAGGAAATCTTGTTGCTTACATACCAAGTTCTTCTATGTGCCCTATATTTCTTATCATTTTAAGAATGAACAACAAAGTCATGCTCAGAATATCTATATTATGAATTTCACCAATACTGGTTGCTAAATTTCTGAACTTTAAATGAAAATTAGTGTTAGTTAGGAATGGGTTCCTCATATGTATGAAACTATATTTATATGATTGGAACCTATAAATGTATTTTACCTACAGCAGAATACCAGTGAGGATTGCAGAAATTCATTGGTAAACCTGGGTTATTAACTTATTTCCCATTAGGAAACCTTACAGCAGCACATCAAAATATTCCTCATAATGCAAGTCTTGTAATTTTATCTAATTGTCACATGTCCTAAACTGTTGAGTGAGACAGCTGGTCATATTAGTATAGTATCATTGTAGACTTTTGTTGTGCTATTAGTCAAAGTTTTGTATGTCTTGCTGTTGCTGAACTATGGAGTACTTAAAGAATCTTTCTAGTCAACACAACAGTACACCAATGGATTGCAACCCAGACCAAAAACCAAAATAGAACAACAAATCTTTCTCAAAGGGGGTCTATACCATTCTTCAGAAAGAACAACCAAAGGATGTGAAGGAAGGACAGGAAATAAGACACAAGATTTATGCTCTTGGGACAGATTTGAAGCATATGAGGGTCATATGGAAAGTTCTCCTCAAACTTGATGAACTAGATGCCCTCCTTTCCAAAGTGAGCCAGTTAGAAGGGAAGAAACTAATTTGGGCTCTAAAACCAGCTATGCTTGCTCTCATCCAACACAAGTTCTTGGAGGAACCGAAAATAGGACACAAGATTTATGCTCTTGGGACAGATTTGAAGCATATGAGGGTCATATGGAAAGTTCTCCTCAAACTTGATGAACTAGATGCCCTCCTTTCCAAAGTGAGCCAGTTAGAAGGGAAGAAACTAATTTTGGCTCTAAAACCAGCTATGCTTGCTCTCATCCAACACAATTTCTTGGAGGAACCTTGTGAAGGGGTTGGACTTCCAGTTGAATCTTGTCTCAATAACATAACGAGACTAACCGCCCCTTTAGCTCCTTACAATGATGATGTTATGAGGAGAGTTTTCGAATTGACAGTAGAGACTTTCCAGGACTTGGACAATAGTGTAGGCTCTACCTTTGGGAAGAAGCTAAAAATTTTAGAAGTCATGGCCATGGTCAAAACTTATGAAATCATGTTTGATCTAGAGTGTGATGGTTTGATCCTACAGATGTTCCAATGCTTCTTTAGCATTAGGAAACATCATCTTGACATAGTCATAGCACACATGCAGTCCATCTTGTCATCATGTATGAGAGGTCGTGATGCAATTTGTTGGGAGTTGCAGTCTCGATTGTTGTCCGTTTGGAGGAGAGAGCAGTTGGTCTCACCTGCTGCTTATGAACTAGTCAAGAGGTTGGTTGAGCAGAACATTGGGCGGTACATGAGACAGTTGACCAGGGAGGAGCAGCAAAGGATTGGGGGATCATGCAACAAGAATGAGATGAAGAGGAAGGGAATTTGCTTTATCTGCAAGGGATCTTGGGGACCTAACCACTCATGCTTGAGTGACATTGGGGAGATGATAGAGGTAGAGTAGGACGAGATTCATTCTAACTTTCAGGGTGAGGGCTCTTCTTTGGATGAGTCCATGGGTTCATACGATGATACCTCTGAGGAGGTTGATAACAGTAGCCCAGATATGCATCCATGTGTGGTAGAGGAGTATGAGGAGCAGTCGATTGTTCCCATGAGGGAAGGAGTTCAGGGAGTAGATGAGCGATTGATGATTCAACATAGAGAGCATATAGAGGAGCACGAATCATGTAGAGTCGTTGACAGCAGGCCAGATTCATATGATAAGCAGTCAGTGGGTCTTAGGATCATGAGTCAACTGAGGAGGAGGATGCGTGCAGTATGCATGGTGAGCCTTCTAGGGAGGGCCAGTTGGCGGTTCAATCGAACCCATGATGATGGAGGACGAGCAACCATCCTTGGGGTCAGTTGTTGATGAGGGGAGGACAGAGGTATAGACAGCTGGCAGGGTGACCGTATTCACTGACACTTGTAGAAATAAAGATGATGACAAAATAGAAGTAGAGCTAAAAAACTTTGTTGACTGATGATATATGATGGTACAAGTGTCCTTTGGATCATCCTTGGGCATGGAGTCTTCATATAATCATTAGGTGTCACTCTAGTGGTCAACAGGAAGAAGATGTCACCCCAATTTATAGGACCATTCAAAGTCATGGAAAAGTTGGCTCTATCGCCTATCGTCTTGCATTGCCACCCCACTTGCATAACGTTCATAATGTATTTCATATATATGTATTAAGACATTACATAGCTGACAAATCTCATAACCTTCAATGGAAGGAACTGCAGGTATCAAACGAGGGAACCATTGTGCTCGAACGATTAGGTATACTAGAATGTAGGGTTCAACAACCTCGGAATCGTCTGGTAGATCAAGTTAAGGTCCAATGGGACAAATATAGTCCTAGATCGGCTACCTGGGAAGATACATAGAGCATATGTTAGAGATACCCCAACTTGTGTCAATTTTGAAGAACTTAAACCCATATTTTGTATATATTTACTTTAAATCCGATACTTAAAACTATTTTGGTGGTGATCACAAGTAAAAATGGATTTTATATCACTGGAACAAGATATATGTTATTTGCTCAAGTCTACCGCTACGTGGATACCAATATGAAATATTTTATTTAAATTAACATTGTTGAATTATGGATATCAATATAAAGTTTAGTAATTGATTAACCTTTCTGTGAAATCTAAATTATGAATTCTGTTATGGATGAGATAACTATAACTTTATTTCATTTCTATATATCGACAAGGTCAACAAGATAGAGATAAGAGAATGACTACGTTTAATATGAAAGTTAACTTACAGATACATGGACTAGATATGGCTAAATATGTTATATGAACACAAAGATCAATATCGTAGATAGCAATATATGTGAAGTACATAGAAATGTCATGGAAATACAATTGTTTTGAATATATTGATGCATATGTTATAAAGTATGGACAAGCATTAACATTGCAGATGATATCGTTACCAAAATGACTACGTGATGACAAAAACTTGAGAATAATTGAGACAATGAAATTCCATGATATGGTGTTAACAATTGTCCCACTAGGAGGGATGGAGGTACTACCCACCATTTATCCTCTAAAACCTGGAGTCATGGGAGGACTATGCAAGTCACGCTCTCCTAGACGTGTGATGATGACTTTCAGATGCCTACTGGGAAAGCAGGTTGATATAATCGACGTTGTCATCCTTAGGGTTTATGAATGGTTAGATCAGTGTAGCTGATGCCATGGCATACTCTAGTAGAGGACGGATAAGATGGGAGTGGAAGAGATTAGGAAGGATGGGATGATTCTAGAATAGCTCGGGAACCTAATAGGGAAAACATGAATATTATACTTGTAAAATTTTAAAATATTCAAGAACACAAATTTTAAAATGCTCTGTGTCAGACAAATTCAATTCTGAAATACAATTCTTACATGATTATACTAATCACTAAATAATTATCAATATACTATATAAATCTTAACTTCGGGACGAAGTTTTTTTTAAGGAGGGGTGCATGTAATGGCCCACCTACAATTACAAACAGAATGAGAATATTAACATACATACGGGAAATCCATATGATAGCTACATGTGCCTGACCTGCATATATTGCAATAGTATACGTACCAACTACTATGGAAAAATATCTAAACGTAAGTTAATAAATCAACCATCAAAATAAATTCTCACTTATCAAAATATAATGAAAATATATTAAGTTGGGTATTTAGTAGGTATACCACCCTTACGTATACAAATGATAAATCCTTAATCAAAGGAAAATATAAATTATGTTACAATTGTTTAAATAAAT
>APFE031638381.1:95987-120973 GCA_000404065.3 Pinus taeda
ATTAATAAAAAACTACATATATAAAATCTATCCTCTAAAAGGATGAACCGACTCAATTAACAAGAAAAGGCAGAATTAGAAATCAAATATGGATAAAAAGATTTGATCAAATCTATAGCATGCAAGGCTCCACATAATGAGGAAGTGGACTGAGGAAATAAAAGGAAGGGAGTACTACTGAGATAGGGAAAAAATTTTGACTGGGAAATGAAGTGCAGGTAGTACAGGAAAGAGGAAATCACTGAGAAAGTTACATATTGAGAGAAGCCTCAATTATTCTTGAGTTTTTTGGGCATAGGGGCAGAGTACCTCATTTGTGAAGTACTTTGAAACTAGGAACCAAGGTCTTGCCCAGTTTGGCTGGGAGGTTTTGGTCATTTTGATAACGAAAGCAGGAACAGTAGCCACCAGAAACATTGACAGACAGAAGTTTGACGTCAGGAGCACTCCAAAACAAATTTACAAGTAAGTATTTATTGATGATTTGTCAAATTTGAAAGAATGTCTACTTGTCTCATAAATTTAAAGGTTCAATTCTATACGAATGAAAAATTAGGGCTTTATCGTTGTTATGGGTGTTACAAATTTTGACAACTTTGGTGACTTAGGAAAGGTAGGTGGAGTAGGCCCCACATGAATTTAGGAGGAAAAAGGAGGCAATGAGCACTAGGAGAGAGAAAGATCAAAATATTAGCGGAGTGTGGGGTCCACAAAAGGAGACCATTCGAGCCACTAAGGGAGAGGGGTTGAACTAGTGGATTGTGGGGGCCACTAAGGGACGCTAAAGGGTTGGAGTAGTTAAGGAAGAAAAAGTGGATTTCTCACTATCTTTTGGCTATCTTTCTTGTACAACTCGACCTCTCTTGGAGTTGTTTAGCGCAGGAGTTGGAGTGTTGTTTAGCATAGGAATTTCAGGCAGAATTCCACCCTCCTTTTGGAGAACATTGAGTGTCTCCCTACTGAGGAGTTTGGGGAGTCTACTTTCGATCTCTCACAGGGCTTCAATTGTAGAAATTTCTAGTTTTGCACACTTCCTGGGTACAAAGGCAGTTTGTGTGGCAGAATTTGGTTCAACTATAGTGGGTTGGAGGATCTGGGAATTTCCAAAGGAATTGATGAGATTTCTAAGTCTAACACGTAAAAAATTCTTCCTGCATTATCTGGTTTATTCCACCTACTTGTTTATTTATTAACAAGTTATTTAACCATATAAATACTGAAAATAAACACAAATGCAATCTCAACCATCTACAGTTCATCAATTGAAATAACAGACAAGCACACAAGGGACACCGTTATTTTTGGACAATCATCCCCGGAAAAACCCAAGTTGGAAAAACCGATGCAGCAATTCTGAGGGTTTTATTATTAAGCAATTTTCTTGAGTACAACTAGGGTTCCAAACTGGCTCACCCAACAGAGAAATCTATCTGGCAGTAATACCTCTCTTCGGAAGCAGATATTCAGCAAGTTTGCACCACGAAATTCTCTCTGACGCTTCTCTAAAGCTCTGCATCAGCCCTCCTGGCCTTTGCATCACTCAAAAGCCCTTTGCATTTGCCTTCTGCTGCTCTGCACTAGCTCTTTGGCATTCTGCGTCACCCATGCAAGCCCTGCTAGCCTTTGTGCAGTCACTCTGGCCCTCTGTGTGGCTCCTGCTGGATCTGCGTAGCCTCCTCTACCTCAGCGCTGATCCGTCAACACTATGCCTGCCTCTCTACTATGCACTCACTACCCTTCGTTGCAACTCTGATCACTTGTTCGAATTTTCTCAGCAAACCCCTCTCCAGAAAATCGAACTGACTGATCAATCTTGGTGTATCTCCAACTGACCCTCAAGCCTCCTCTTATACTTTTTCTGTTGAGTCTTCAACTGCCAAGATTAAATATCTAATCTATGGCTAAGATTGGATTTGGTTTAATCCATGTCATTTAGAACATTTTCACCCAGTTTTATATTAATACCCATTAATATTTTAATTTTCCTAAGTTTAGACTTAGGAGCTCCATTAAAAATATTAATTATTTTAATATCTCTCTAACTGGGTGGAATTTCCCCAAACCATTTCTGGGCCTTGGAGATCTCATGTGCTTTAGCCTCTCCACCAATTTTTATGGCTAGAGCACATCCAATACTACCCCAAATCAACACTCCCTCTTAGCGAGGAATTTGTTATAGTAATGCTCCACCACTGAACATCACTCTGATCATCCAACACTGGTACCTGTGCTGATTCTTGGCCTACTGGCCAACATCCTCTGCATTGTTGCCTCTTGTACTACTACCCATGGCTCTGCCATAGCCACTACTACATCTGTACTGCAGCTCCCTCTGCATCCGTGTTGTTGTTGGTCCTTCCTCCCAACACTGCATCTGCACTGCAACGCTCTCTCATCATGCTGCATCGTGTTGCCCATAGCACTACCACTGCTAATTGCTGCTCTGCAACTCAGTTATTGAGAAGTAACTGATCTACCCATCTATTGACATCCTTGTCAAGCTAGAAGCCCCCCTGATGCTGAAGCTACCTTTGTTGCTATCATGTGATCCCTCTGCTGCCTCTACGCTACTGCAACACCTTTGTGCCTCTCGCACTGCTGCAACCACCTTTATGCCTTTCTGCATTGCTGCAACCACCTTTGTGCCTCTCAAACTGCTGCAACCCTCACTGCGCTGCCAGAGACTACTACACTATAGCACTGCCTTGTCGCTCCATCTGCATCTTTCTTCTACCAACATCCGTCATCCTGCTACTGTCTCTTAGGGCTCCTGTAGTCGGACATGATCCAAGAGTTTGGGTACTTCATGTTGATTTGGGGTAGCATTGGATGTGCTCTACCCATGAAAATTCGTGGAGAGGCTAAAACACATGAGATCTCTAAGACCCAGAAATGGTTTGTGCAGATCCTAACCAGTTTGGGAGATATTAAAATAATTAATATTTTTAATGGAGTTCAAAAGTCTAAAATTAGGAAAAATAAAATATTAACGAGTATTAATATAAAACTAGGTTAGAAGGTTCCAAAAGTCATCGATCAAGCCAAATCTAGTCTTATCCATTGATTAGATATTTAATCTCAATCGTTGAAGGAACAACAGGAAAAGTATAAGAAAAGGCTTGAGGGTCAGTTGGAGAACACACTGAGGGAGACCAGTCAGTTCGATTTCTGGAGCAAGGTTAGCTGAGAAATTCGAACTAGTGGTCTAGAGAGAAGCAAGAGGTAGCGGGTACGGAACAGAGAGTCAGGAACAGCACTGGAGGACCAGCGCAGAGATTAGATAGGAAAATGCAGAGCCTTTCAGGCAGACGCAGAGGCAGCAGAACTGCGCAGTCATTGGAGGGCCTGCGTGGGTGACGCAGAGGGGCCCAGCGTTGACGCAAAGAGGCAGGAGCTGATGCAGACGCTCTAGGAATTGCGTAGAGGCCAGCAAGCCTGACGCTAAGACTAGGAGAAGTGCTGGAGAATTTTTCCCTGTTGGGTAAGCCAGTTTGGTACCCAGTTGTATCGAAGAATTGTTGAATAATAAAAATCCTCCTCTGATGCACCGTTTTTCCTGCATTCGGTTTTTCCGGGGACATTTGTCCAAAATTATCTATGTTGATGTGTTTGATTCTTGTGCATGTATTTGTTTCTGTATTATGGTGTGATATCTATAGTAGAATCTATTTTAATGTTCACTAAAGGGCTTCATAAATAACTTATTGGGAAATAAGTAGGTAAAATAAATCAGTTGTTATAGTGATAGAATTTTCACATGGTATCAAAGCAAGTAATCAGAGACAGGAAGGGAAAATCAATTATGGGTTGAAACCATGATGTAGAGGCATCTATGTTAGGAGACTCACATAGATTTTAAAAAATTGCACAAAAGACAGTAATTCTGATTTCTCTATGTTGGCTTCCATGCTAGAAGAAGAAATGCTTGTGTGACGAACTCTGCTTCATCAGAGGTATGGTATATAGACAGTGGAACCTCTTGGCATATGACGGGAATCCGAGAATGTTTCTCATATTATCAGGAAAAAAGGATGAATTTTCATATCACCATGGAGAATAAGGCAAAGCGTACTCTAGTAGGGAAGGGTACCATAGTTTTTCAAACAGAAACGGGAGAACAGCTTCGTGCTACCAATGTGCTGCATGTACCAAGATTAGGGATGAACTTACTTTTCATGTTACAACTTCAAGGCAAAGGCTATGATGTTTTATTCATCAAAGATAAAGTATATGTCAAGCACCCGAGTTGGAAAAAGAAAGTGCAGATCGGGATCAGAACTAACAGGTTGTATAGGCTACAACTAGAATCACCAATGGCACTAATAGGCAGTCATGGAAACAAGGATTTGAACGAACTATGGCACAAAAGAATGGAACATTTGCACCATGGGGCTCTGAGAATTCTCAGGAACACTGTAACAAGAGTTTCAGATCTTAGTACAGAACGAGATGATGTATGCAGAGGATGTGCTCTGGGAAAGTATGCCAAAACAGCATTTCCTAGAAGTAAAAACAGGGCCAAGAGTGTACTAGGATTGATACACTCAAATATCTGCAGACCTATGTCCACTAAAGCTCTTAGTGGTGCCAAGTACTTCATCACCTTCATTGATGACCATTCAAGGAAAACTTGGATTTATTTTCTGAAAACCAAGGACGAGGTTTTCTGTCGATTCAAAGAGTACAAGGCTCTGGTGGAGAATCTGATTGGGAAGAAAATAAAAGTTTTGCACTCAGATAATGGTGGAGATTATGTTGATAAGGACTTCAATGATTTTTGCACCAAGGAGGGTATCAGAAGAGAGTGGACAACTCCTTACAATCTGAGCAGAATGAAGTAGCAAAAAGGAAGAACAGGACTATCGTAGAAGCAACTAGGGCCATGATGTATGATCAGGTATGCCAAAATTCCTATGGGAAGAAGCATGCAACACGGCAGTCTATGTTCAGAATAGAACTCCTCATCGGGAATTGGGCAAGATTACTCCAAAGAAAGTCTTCACAGGAAAGTCACCTGAAGTCAGTCATTTCAGGATATTTGGGAGCTTAGCATATTGTCGCATACCCGAGTAAAAGAGGAAGAAGTTGGATCAAATTGCAGAGAAAGGATATCTAGTGGGATATAGCGAGAACGCTAAGGCATACATAATCTATCTTCTAGGGAGCAAGAAGGTAGTAGTTCGACGAGATGTGAAGTTCATGGAGGACAGGGCTTTTATAAAATCTCGAAAAAATGCCTTCCAAGGAGCAGTCAAAAGAGTAGCCGTTGGTTAAACCTCTTCAACCAACAGAAGTAAAGAATTCTTCCTCGGATCAAGAAGAATCACAGGAGGAGGAGCTAACAGAAGCACCTGCTGGCAGAGGAAGAATGAACAGGGAACTTCATCAGATTTTGCGAGATGTAGAGGATTTCATCGATGCACCAAGGAAAAATAAGAGGGAGTGAAAACAACCAGATAGATATCAGGAATTAGTTGCTCGGAATGGGGAGGCTGCTTAACATCAGGTTTGGTTGGACGCGATGGTAGAGGAGTACAACTCCATAATGATGAATGATGTCTGGGAGGTAGTGCCAAGGCCTCAAGACAGATTGGTGGTAGATTCGAGATGGATCTACAAGATTAAATACGCTGCAGACGACAGTGTGGAAAAATACAAAACCAGGTTTGTGGCTAAGGGGTATGCTCAGAAGGAAGGAATTGACTATGAAGAGACCCAGGTATACATCTATTAGAACCATGATATCTCTTGTAGCACATATGGGATGGGAGATTCATCAGATGGATGTCAAAACGACATTTCTAAATGGGGTGATAGAAGAAGAGGTATACATTGAACAGCCAAAAGGCTTTGAGAAACATGAGAAGAAGTCTCATATATGTAAATTGAAAAAAGCCTTGTATGGGCTTAAACAAGCACCTAGAGCATGGTATGGTCGAATTGATGGCTGCCTGCAGAAGATGAGATTTGTCCAGAGTGACGCATATCCAAATCTCAACTATCTAGTTGTAGAGAATGAGCCTCTAATCCTAGTATTATATGTGGATGACCTCTTCCTGACAGGATCATCTAGGCTCATTGGGGACTGCAAAAAGAATCTAGCCACAGAATTTGACATGAAGGATTTGGGATAGATGCATTATTTCATGGGGTTGGAAGTTTGGCAGCAAAAGGGGGAGATCTTCCTTGGACAAGGGAGATATGCTACAAAAATTTTGAAGAGATTCAGGATGGAGGATTGTAGACCCATGGCTACTCCAATGATCACCAATTGGAAGAAAATTGATGCATCAGAAGACAAGGATGTTGATCCCACCTTATACAGGCAACTCATAGGGTCCCTGATGTATTTGATCAATACCAAGCCAGACATTTGTTATGCTATCAACACCCTCAATCAGTTCATGGTGGAGCCGAAGAGGGCGCAATGGGCAGCAACCGAACATGTTCTCGGATATATGCAAGGAACAATCGATTATGGAATCTTGTACACTAGGAGTAAGGATATCAGATTGAGATGATTCACTATGCAAATTGGACTGGAAGTTCAGTAGATCGGAAAAGTACCTCTAAGTATTGTTTCAACATTGGATCAGGATTGACCTCCTAGTGCAGTAGGAAAGAGAAGTCCGTAGCTCTGACCTATGTTGAGGCAAAATATATGGTTGCAAGCACAACTTCTTGCAAGCCCATATGTCTTAGAAAACTACTTGTGAACCTATTCAGAAGGAAGATGGAGGCGACCAGGATCATGTGTGATAATCAGAGTTGCATCAAGCTCTTTGAGAATCCAGTGTTTCACGATCGGTCAAAGCATATTGATATCCGATGTCACTTTGTCAGAGACTGTGTCCAACCAGGAGCTGTAAAGTTGAGCTACACTCCTACAGGAGAACAGGTGGCAGATATCCTCACCAGGGCCCTTGGAAGAACAAAGTTTGATTAGTTCAGGGAAAAGATGGGGATGATAAAGAATCCATTTCAGCAGAAGAAATGGGGGTGATGTTGTAGTGTAGTAGCAGTCAGCAGTAGCACGATGCAGCATGACGAGAAGAGGTTGCAGTGCAGATGCAGTGTTGGGAAGAAGGACCAAAAGCAGCACGGATGCAGAGGGAGTTGCAGTGAAGATGCAGTGTTGGGAGAAAGGACCAACAACAACATGGATGCAGAGGAAGCTGTCGTACGGAGCAGTAGTGGCAGAGGCAGAGCCATGGGTAGCAGTATAGGATGCAGCAGTGTAGAGGATGTTGGGCGGGGAGACCTAGCATCAGCACAGGTACCGGTGCCGTATAGTCAGAGTGATGCTCAGTATGGAGTATTACTAGAGCACAATCCTCACTAAGAGGGAGTGTTGATTTGGGGTAGCATCAGATGTGCTATAGCCATGAAAATTGGTGGAGAGGCTAAAGCACATGAGATCTCCAAGACCCAGAAATGGTTTGGAAAGATCCTAACCAGTTTTGGAGATATTAAAATAATTAATATTTTTAATGGAGTTCCTAAGTCTAAACTTAGGAAAAATAAAATATTAATGAGTATTAATATAAAACTAGGTTAGAAGGTTCCAAAAGTCATGGATCAAGCCAAATCTAATCTTAGCCGTTGATTAGAGATTTAATCTCGGTCGTTGAAAGACCGACAGGAAAAGTATAAGAAGAGGCTTGAGGGTCAGTTGGAGAACACACTAAGGGAGACCAATCAGTTCGATTTCTAGAGAGGAGTTAGCTAAGAAATTCGAACTAGTGGTTTAGAAAGCAGCAAGAGGCAAAGGGTATGGAACAGAGAGTCAGGAACAACACCAGAGGACTAGCGTAGAGGTTAGAGAGGCAGACGGAGAGGCAGTAGAACTGCACAGTCACTAGAGGGCCTGCATGGGTGACGCAGAGGGGCCCAGTGCTGACGCGGAGAGGAAGGAGCTAATGCAGAGGGTCTACGAGTTGCGCAGAGGTTAGCAAGCTTGACACTGAGACTGGGAGAAGTGTTGGAGAATTTTTCTCTATTGGGTAAGCTAGTTTGGCACCCAGTTGTAGTGAAAAATTGTTGAATAATAAAATTCCTCCTCTGCTACACCGGTTTTCTTGCATTGGGTTTTTCTGGGGACATTGTCCAAAATTATTTGTGTTGACGTGTCTGATTCTGGTGCATGTATTTGTTTCTATATTATGGTGTGATATCTGCAGCAGAATTTATTTTAATGTTTACTGAAGGGTTTCGTAAATAACTTATTGGGAAATAAGTAAGTAAAATAAATCAGTTGTTGTAGCGATAGAATTTTCACACTTCAAGGATCCTGCCCCACATCTTCTGTAGTCCTCCTGACTACAACTTGATGTCACTCCACCTCTTCTTTAGAGGTGCATGAGCACTTATGGCATAGTCGTCATCCGTCTTGACTTCCTTCTCTGCCTTAGCTGGAGCTGCCTTGGAGTCAGAAGCCTCTCCCTTATTCTTCTTCCTAAGACATTGGGTTGCATAATGACCTAGCTCCCCATAATGGAAGCACTTTATCTTGGACATGTCCTTCTTCTTTCTCTTCCCCTGCTATCCTGCAGATGCCAAAGCTGCATCCTCCTCCTCCTCTTTCTTGATTCGACCTCCTTTGCTGCTACTCCCCGCCTTGGTCAACCGTTCGATCTCTTCTTGGCGAAGAGCTGCCCACATCTCTTCCCATCCTGGAAGATTTGCTCTGTCAAAAATGCTTGGGACAAATGTCTCCCAATCCTTGGAGACTGTATTCAGGGCTGTCCTCACAATGAACTCCTTATACAGAGTGGCCCCTATGGAAGTAAGTTGGTCCTGAATCTCCTGCAACCTGCTGAGGTATAGATCTATCTGCTCCCCCTTCTGCATCTGATACGACTGTCGCTGATTCTCTAGTAGCATCTTCCTCTGCATGAAATTTCCCTGATACAATGTTGTCAAGGAATCCCACATCTCCTTTGTCGTGTTCTTCTCGACAATTTGTTGGACTACATGATCCTTGACCCCATCAAGGATTATGCACTTTGCCTTGGCCATTGCATCCTCATACCTTTCATTATTAGCCGAGTCGACTAGGATAGCCACAGTTCTCAAGGCAAAGCCCTTGAGGTGATGTCTATCCAAGATAGACAGGATCCTAGCCTTCTAGATGACAAAGTTGGAGGCCCCGTCCAACCTGTATTAATCCCTCAGTCCGTTCATTGCCATCTGCGCTCTTTTCCTCGACTCCCTCTGAGTCTCGACTTCCCTTTTGGAAGTCCTCTCCTAGACTCCCTCTAAGTCTCGATTTCTCTCCTAAAAATCCTCCTGCCAACTATCAAACTGCTCCTCTTCGATCCTCTATGCACCTACAACTCGAATCTGGATTTCTTGGCTAGAAATCCCTCAAGGCAGCGACTCCCTCTACCTTGGTTCTGTCTCATTAGGTATTGTTCTGCTTCAACAGCAACAACACCCCACCAACTTCCCAATCCACAATATACCCACAACTCCCTATGCCCCAGCAGCTAAAGAAATTGAGCCTCTTAGCTCTGCACAATACCGGCAAGGCTGAAACGCTCCTCTGGCCAACTATGTCAAGCCTACTTGATTGAGTAGGATGATGTGGCTCTTCGTGAGCCTCTTCTGTCTCTTCCTGCCTCTGCGCTGGCCCTTTCTCTGGCTCGAAATGATGACGCAGGCCCTTTGCATCACTCCTCTGCTGCGTTTTGTTTAGGAACAACTCTGTCTCTCAAGACAGTTGTTTCTGCTGCAAATTTTCTAATTTAGTTGATGCCTTTAGCTCTCTTATGATCTACAATCCTCTAATACCATGTTGAGATTTCTAACACGTCAAAAATTCTTCCTGCATTATCTGGTTTATTCCACCTACTTGTTTATTTCTTAACAAGTTATTTAACTATATAAATACTGAAAATAAACACAAATGCAGTTTCAACCATCTACAAATCATCAATTGAAATAACAGACAAGTGTTGATTTGTGGTAGCATCGGATGTGCTCTAGCCATGAAATTTGGTGGAGAGGTTGGGGCACATGAGATCTCCAATACCCAGAAAGGGTTTGGGCAGATTCTAAACAGTTCAGGAGATATTAAAATAATTAATATTTTTAATGGAGTCCCTAAGCCTAAACTTAGGGAAATTAAAATATTAATATGAATTAATATAAAACTGTGCTAGAATGGTCCAAAATACATGGATCAAGCCAGATCTAATCTTAGCCATTGATTAAGGACTTAATCTCGGCCGTTGATATGTCAATGAGAAAAGTATAAGAGGAGGCTTGAGGGTCACTTGGAGAATACACCAGATGATCAGTGATTCTATTCTCTAGAGCGGGGTTTGCTAGGAGAGATAGAATCAGTGATCGGGAGAGCAGCTGAGGGGAATTGAGTACAGAGAAACAGAGAAGGCAGAGATTGTGTCGGGAGAGCAGGGCAACAACCAAGGAGGGTGACGCAGAGCCAGCAAGGGCTCACAGAGGGCCACGCAGAAGCAGCCAAGTGTTGCGCAGAGCACCAGAGGGGCTAGCACAGCTGACGCAGAGGTTCCCAGAGCTGCCACAGGACCTCCTGGACCTAACACAGGCCTAGAAAGGCTGACGCAGGGCCAACGTGAGATAGAGAGGGCCTAATGCAGTCCAGTTTGGGCAGATGTTGGGGTTGCAGAGCAGTTTTGTGCTGAGGAGCTGCCAGAAGCATTTTTCGGGGTTTCAGCCCAGAGATTTCTCTCAAACTGTGAAGTATAGCTGCTAAGGAAATTCTCTGTTGGGTAGGCCAGTTTCGACACACAGATTGTACTCTGATATTGCTTAATAAGAAAACCCTTAGATAGCTGCCCCGGTTTTCCCGCATTGGGTTTTTCCGGGGACATTGGTCCAAAAATAATGGTGTCATGTGGTCTGTTTGTTCTTGTTTCTTCTAGTTGCTGATCTGTAATATGTTGAGCATGCACTGGTGTTTATTTTTAGTATTTACTTTGTAAATAACTTGTTAAAGAAAAATAACAAGTAGGTAGGAATCAATCAGAAAAAGTACATGAAGGGTTTCTAAACTAAGTAAACTTAGAAACTTCAACATGGTATCGGAGTGTGATTGCAGATTACAGAAGGACTAAGAGACATCAGCCGAGCAGAGCAATAGCAGCAGAAAACAGCTGTCCCAAGGTGACAGAAGTTGTTTCTAGCAGCGTAGAGGCCAAGAAGTGTGACACAGAGCTAGCCAGAGCCACGCAGAAGAAGTCGGGAGCTGCGCAGAGCCCTAGAGAGGCCAACGTTGCTGACGTAGAGGGCTAGAGGGCTGACGCAGAGCCAGCATGAGGCAGAGAGGGTCTAACGCAGTTCACAGAGAGGCAGTTGCTTGAGTCTAAAAGGCTGCAGAAATATTGCAAAGTGGAGATGGTGAGGTACTATAGTCAAAACAGTACCTGACAAAGAAAGGCCAGAGGATCTGTTACCAAGGGTTTCTAGCCGAGGAACCTGGATCAGCAATGCAGTTGCACAAGACGATCAGAGTAGGGGGCATCTTGACAAGCGGCAGAAGGATTTCCAGGAGGGAAATCAGGACTCAGAGGGAGTCCAGAAGAGAACTTCTAGATGGGAAGTAGAGACTCAGAGGAGTCGAACAGAGAACTTCCAGGAGGGAAGTAGAAGAGCATCAAGGCACTTCACGGGGTAAGAGACCAGGATAGACTAGACGGAGCATCAAACTTCGCAGTCTGGAAGGCCAAAATCTTATCAGTGCTTGACAGGAATCATGTCAAGAACTTCGCCTTGAAGGTTATAGCTATCCCAGTCGACCCCAATGATAACGACAAGTACGAAGAGGCGATGGCGAGGACCAAGTGCATTATCTTTGACAGGGTCAAGGATCATGTGGTACCACATATAACCGAGAAGGAAATGGCAGTTGAGATGTGGGAGGCTCTCAAGAACCTGTACCAGCATACTTCTGTGCAAAGAAGAATGATGCTCGAGAACTAGATGAGGTCGTATCAGATAAAGAAGCGTCAATCGATTGACACCTTCCTCGGGGGACTGAATGAGATCCGAGACCAGTTGACTGCTATAGGAGCGACATCGGATTAGGAGCTTATGGTAAGGACAACCTTGAATGTTGTCTCAAAATATTGGGAAGTGTTTGTCCAAAGTATCTTGGGCAGAGGGACTCTCCTACCTTGGGACAAGATGTGGGCAGCTCTTCGCCAGGAAGAGATCAGACGGCAGTCAAAAACAAGTAGCAACAGCAAAGAGATCAAAGTTCAACAGGCGGAGGAGGATGTGGCCCTAGCATCTGAGGGAAAGCAGGAGAAGCAAAAGAAGAAAGATCTCTCCAAGATCAAGTGCTTCCACTGCGGGTAGATGGGTCATTATGTGACCCAGTGCCCAAGAAAGAAGAGTAAGGGAGAGTCTTTCGAGATTAAGGCGGCGCTAGCACGGGCAGAGAAGGAAGATTTGACAGAAGATGATTGTGCCATGAGTGCACACGCACCACTTGAGAGGAAGTGGGGAGACATCGAGTTGTAGTTAGATGGAATACAGGCAATGAGGGGCAGGATACTTGAGGTACGCAGCCTCATGGATTAGACCTTGCTACGGGAGCCCCGACGAGGAGTAGCATCACTGGCTGAGTGGGTAGAGATGGATGCAGATGGAGCGACAGAGTGAGCTACAGTACAAGAGTCTCGAGACAGTGTAGAGCTAGCAGGATGCAATAGTGCGAGAGGCATAGGAGTGTTGCACCAGTGCAGGACGGCACAGAGAGGTTTGCAACGGTGCGAGATGTAGGGAGTTGTTGCAGCAGCGCAGAGGTCTATTAATCTACGTTGTCATTGATGTCAATATAGCAGTGTTTGTGATGGCAAATTCTTGATACATGATTGCCCATTATGCCCATTGATCATAATGCTCATAGTGATGAAAGTTTGATATATGATGATATGATGAGATGGAGGACCCAAGTGGATTGAATATATATATATATATATACAGACAGAATAGAAGCAGTAGATCCGTGAAGAAACATGAGCAAGAAGCCAAAGAGAAGCCATCATGAAGCCAAAGAGTAAGATGAAGAGTTTATCGAAAGCCATCAAAGAAGCAAGTCATCGGAGCAAGAGAAGCAGGTTATCGCATATGCCCAAGGGTAAGTGTTATCGAAAGAACAAAGAGCAACAACGATAACAAAGGAGTAAAGAAGAAAACATTGGAGGAGTCATATCGGAAGTATCGCATGTAATATATGCCCAAGAAGAACCGATAGGAAGAAAACAGCAAAGGAGCATAAACGGAGTTATAGGAGGTCACATGAAGATACCCCACAGCAGCAACAGCTATCGAAAGAGCGGAAGAGTGAAGAGAAGTCACAGGAGCAACAACTATCGGAAGAGTGTGGGTAGGAGTGTACGGATGTTTTGATCGTGGCTGAAGGCCCGCGCTAAATCCTAGCTGTCGATCTCATTTTCAAACATTTACGTCACAGTCAACAGCGGGGGTCAGGCCTGTTTTTTACCCGTGTGCTAGTTGAAGACCCGCAGGCCGTAGATTTGATGACCTCGTATATCCAATGGATATCGGGTCATAAAGTTATCGGAGGTTAATCTCAAAACGAACCCGCACTTTTATAGATCAAGGATTTATAATCATTATGGGCTCTGTAAGGGTAGTTAAGCGTCGTGGAAGTTCCCCGGTCGATATCGTTGTGAACCATTGGATCCAGCGCGCCTTGATCAAATGGTGGAGGATCGACAATTGGGTTTGTTGATTGGGTGGATCAACAACCATCAGATTAATGATGAGATCAACGGTGGAGAATTGATCTAATAAGACTTGGGACTGAGTGGACCCGAGAAGTTTGTGGACACGGGTTTATTTTATTTGGGGTCCGGTCTTGTGTATTCAGGTGGGATCGACGTTCGTTGGTGGGCTTTGTGTTAAAGCGTTGCTTGGTGATTGGTCGGATTTTTTGTTTAAAACCCACCAATGTAAACGCTTTCGATTTGTATTTATCATATATCGCATGCGAGAGGAGGAGTCGTAGGGATAACTCTGATTTATCATGAAGTTGCGATTGCGATTAAAGGTGATGATGTGGCATGTGGGACCTCCATGTGGGTATAGAAGCTCTTATATGGTTTCCGTGAATAATCAAGTCTACGGATAAAAGACTCTCCGATATATATTTTTAATATACAAGTCGGCCTCCCTCCAATAGAGGTGTCCTTTGGTCATTGGTGAAACTCGTATAAAACTGAGTTAAAATGCTTTAGTTCTGAGTATCTATCTTAGGCACAAAAATAGAGCATAAAGAAGTTCACAACTCGTGAACTTGAAGAGACAGAGGAAGCCAAAGGAACAGTGGAAAGAAAGCCAAAGGTTGAGCGAACAAAAGTGGAAGCTGAAGGTCGAGTGAGCGAAGAAGGAAGGCGAAAGGTCCAACGGAAGAAGAAGGAAGCCGAAGGTCGAACATTCTGTTGACTGGTTTATTTATTGAAAAGCTCGGACCTATGTTTGTGTGTGATTTAGATAACAGTTCAAAAGGACGCTCTGCAGATCTAAGAAGGTTATCTGAGTATGAACAGGGTTGTTTTTAATTGAACACACAATATGAAACTGCGACAGTCACTCCTCTAAAGAAGTCACTCCTGAAGCAGTTGCTCCTAAAGCAGTCACTCCTGAAGCATTTACCATGACAGTCAGAACAGAGGCTTGAAACAGAAAGTTGTTTTTGTGCAGAGCTCAGTGCAGTTCATTGTAGACACATTGAAGTTGTGTGAAGACTATTGTAGATCATGATGGCTATTTGAAATCATCATGAGGTAACTTTGCAGACTCTGTTTGGGAAAAATGAAGAATTGTGAAGACTCCTTCATATGAAGACAGGTTGTCATTGATGTAGCAGTGAAGTTGTAGATTGATAGAACACGGTGAAGAAGATTTTGAGAGCAGTGTAATACAATCAAAACATTTCTTGAAGAAAGAAAAACTATAGGGTCGGAGCCCTTGGGGTTGGTGCCTCAGAATTGGAAGGATTGGTGTCCTTGGAGTTGGTGCTCCTAAACACAAGGTTGGTGCCTTAAGAAGATAGGGTTGTTGCCCTAGAGGTTGGAGCCTCACAAAAGCCCAAGTTGGTGCTTGGAAATAGATTGGAGCCTTATATATACATTATACTTGATTTATTGTAAAGATTATATTAATAAAAGCATTTATTCCTATTTATGTGTTCTAAATATAAATGATTTAACTGGTAAAAATAACAATTGAAAAGGAATACTGATTCACCCCCCCTCTCAGTGTTTCCAAAAATTGGCATCAGAGCCAGTACCTTCACTCAAAGCCTAACAGCTTGAAGGTTGATCATTAGAACACAAATGGCGAAGCCAAGGAAGAAAGTCTCCAATCCTCCTAAAGATGTGTCTCCCTCTATCACTGAAATAGAAGTCAATCAACTTGTGAAGGGTCCATGGTTCAATAAAAACTTTGATATATGGAAAGAAAGAATGAGGAATTTCTTAAAGACTCAAGGCATTGAAATCTGGAAATCAGTGGTTGTTGATAGCATGATGGATGGAGAATCCAAGGAGTACAATGCAAAAGCAAGGAAGGCAATCTTGAATGGGCTACCAGATTCTATAAAGAACAATTTAGGAAAATGTTCGTCAGCGAAGGGTATATGGGACAAACTTCATGACCTTCACTCAAAAAGAGCATTGACCATGACCACTAGTCAAGAAGATCATGGAAACAAAGAACGAAATCCATAACCCATCATAAAAGCTGAAAATGAGAAGGAAAAAGATTTTGAAGAAGATCTCCTCACTAAACTGATGGCTGCCATGGAAGAGATTATCACTTTGAAAAAGGAAAACGGGGAACTTAATAAGAAAGCACTAGCTGGTGACCAAGAGCAAACAAGGAAGAAAGTTGACCTTGTCAAGCTTCAAGTACAAGAGAGAGATGAAGAGCTTGCCAATCTTAAGAAAGAATTTCATCAAAACAAAAGAAAGCATCATGAAGAATTCATATCCATGACAAATCAATTGGACAAGGCAAAGAAACGGGAAGATATCTTGTCAAGTCAGTTTGAACAAAGGCGCAAGAGCATGAACAAACTTGAAGAAGAGATTGGTCAGTACAAGGTAGAGGTCTCCTCTCTCAAATCTCAACTACAAGAAGCAAGAAAGTTAGCACAAGGAGTTGAGAAGACAATGGAAGCATTGGTAATCATAGAAGGATAGGTTGATGAAGCAGAAAAGGAGAGAAACACCATGAGATACCAACTAAAAGCAAAGGATGAAGAGATATTCAAACTAAAATCTGACCTCAACCTTCTCAAGGCCAAAACATGTAAAGCTACAAGAATCAAGGAAGAAATGGAGAGCATTCTAGCAAAATAAAATGAAGAAATATTCAAAATGAAGTAAGATATCATCTCCCTTAAAATAGAAGCAAATGAAGCTACTCGTATCAAGGAAGAAACTAAGAAACAACTTGCTAAGAAGAATAATGATTGCGAAAGATTGGAAGAAGAGATTATCTCCCTCAGGGAAAAGGTTGAAGGGATGGACATAATCTTGAAGAGCTCTCAAGCCTTGGATGACATGCTCAGCCATCAAATATCTCCATTTGATAAATCAGGTCTTGGCTATGAAGGTGAATCCTCAAGCAAGGGTAACCATACTTCAAACAAAAAGGATGTGAGGGAGCCAGAAAGAAATGTTGATGCTCCCAGATCCATCAAAAGTAAGGATAAGAGTCAAGGCAACAATGAAGGAAATCCTATTCTAAGAAGAAATGCAGATGATGTCAAGGACGCAAGAAGAAATGGTTATAATCAAAGGATCTCAAGGAAAAAAGGCTTCAGAAGTACATCAAGGAAATCTCCATCTCCCAGGTACCAAAGTTTATTTCTTGGTTAGTGTTATTCTTGTACAAACTTTGGACACATGGCAAAAGATGGTAGGGCTTATAATGATCCCTGTCAATCTCCGAGAAGCAATTTCGCAAGAAGAAGTCATGAATTCCTATTCATGAACAACATAGAATGCTTCAAGTGTCATAACATTGGTCATATGGCGTGTAATTGTAACTTGATTTGGGCACCTTCTCAAGCTAGAACTATGCTAGAAAAGTAAGTTATACAAGTAAGGAGAAGAAAGCAAATATAATCTAAAAATCTTCTGAACTCTCCAGCCAACAACACATGTTGCTGACTTGATGAAGATATTCTTGATATTTCGAGTGTTTGATGATGGGATTCTGCCAAAAAGAGACCATGTATATAGTTAGGGGGAGCTTGTGATTCTTGATCATTATTGCAGAAGCTATTCGTGAAAGGGTCCTTATGAAATCCTTGATGAGCTATATTAACAATCATTCTTTGATAAAGATCATTTCTCAGGAGCACTACATTGAAGAACATGATCTTGTAACCATTCCTTGGACTGTTGTTGAAGATGTTTTTCCACTTGATCACTAAGGATAAATTGGAGCAGCAGAGAAGGCCATCCAATGCTAGAGAAATAGGGAAAATAACTATGTTGTTGGTATTACAGAAGTTGAATGTCTCGACTCAGGGATATAATGTGAGAACAAGTAAATCAAGGACAGTAATAGAGGCAACCTTCAAACAAACAAACACATCTGGGAATGGAGCTTGAAGCAAGAGCAGTTTGAAGAATCTAGCATAATTGAAGCATTGCAAAAAGTTGTCAACCAGTAGAAATAATTAAAAAAAGGGGGAGAATGTTGTGATGTCGAATATAGCTCAGCAGCTTAAGGAGAAGCACAATGATACAAAGGAATCCTGATTTGAAGAAAGATAGCGAGAATGACAATTTCAGTGGCATTTTCTCTTGATTCGGACTGTGAAGGCCCCTTAATTCTGACTGTTGAGATAAGAAGCATTGAAGTGGAGCATATTTAAGCATAGTTGAAAGCATTATGAAGAAGTTCTGAGACATGAAGAGGGGGTAATGTGCTAGTTGATGATGAGGCAGCAACCCTTCTATCTTGAGTAAAAAGAAGAGCACCACGACAGGGGGAGTAACATACCCATGAAGATCTACTATTCATAAAGAACAGAAGCAGTTTGATAGGGGGAGTCTTTGAGCACCCCATTTGCCATTGATGTCAAAGGGGGAGAGAATGTGGAAAGGAAAAGAATATTGCCATCAATGACAAAAGGGGAGATTGTTAATCTAAGTTGTCATTGATGTCAATATAGCAGTGTTTGTGATGGAAAATTCTTTGATACATGATTTCCCGTTGATGCCCATTGATCATAATGCTCATAGTGATGAAAGTTTGATATATGATGATATGATGAGATGGAGGACCCAAGTGGATTGAATATATATATACAGACAAAATAGAAGCAGTAGATCCGTGAAGCAATAGGAGCAAGAAGCCAAAGAGAAGCCATCGTGAAGCCAAAGAGTAAGATGAAGAGTTTATCGAAAGCCATCAAAGAAGCAAGTCAGCGGAGCAAGAGAAGCAGGTTATCGCATATGCCCAAGGGTAAGTGTTATCGAAAGAACAAAGAGCAACAGCGATAACAGAGGAGTAAAGAAGAAAACATCGGAGGAGCCATATCGGAAGTGCCGCATGTAATATATGCCCAAGAAGAACCGATAGGAAGAAAACAGTGGAGAAGCATAAACAGAGTTATAGGAGGTCACAGGAAGATAAGCCACAGGAGCAACGACTATCGAAAGAGCAGAAGAGTGAAGAGAAGTCACAGGAGTAGCAGCTATCAGAAGAGCGGGGATAGGAGTGTACGGATGTTTTGATCGTCGCTGAAGGCCCGCACTAAATCCTAGCTATTGATCTCATTTTCAAACGTTTACGTCACAGTCAATGGTGGGGGTTAGGCCTGTTTTTAACCTGTGTGCTAGTTGAAGACCCGCAGGCCGTAGATTTGATGACCTCATATATCCAATGGATATCGGGTCATAAAGTGATCGGACATTAATCTCAAAACGGAACCGAACTTTTATAGATCAAGGATTTATAATCCTTATCAGCTCTGTAAGGGCAGTTAAGCATCGCGCAAGTTCCCTAGTCGATATCGTTGTGAACCATTGGATTCAGCGTGCCTTGATCAAACGGTGTAGGATCGGCAATTGGGTTTGTTGATCGGGTGGATCAACAACCGTCGGATTAATGATGAGATCAACGGTGGAGAATTAATCCGATAAGACTTGGGACTGAGTGGACCCGAGAAGTTTATCGACACAGGTTTATTTTAGTTGGGGTCCGGTCTTGTGCATTTAGGTGGGACCGGCGTTGGTGGGTTCTGTGTTAAAGCGTTGCTTGGTGATTGGTCGGGTTTTTTGTTTAAAACCCACCAACGTAAACGCTTCTGATTTGTATTTATCGCATATCGCATGCAAGAGGAGTTGTAGGAATAACTCCGATTTTTCATGAAGTTGTGATTGCGATTAAAGGTGATGACGTGGCATGTGGGACCTCCATGTGGGTATAGCAACTCTTATATGGTTTTCGTGAATAATCAAGTCTATGGATAAAAGACTCTCCGATATATATTTTTAATATACAAGCCGGCCTCCCTCCAATAGACGTGTCCTTTGGTCATTGGTGAAACTCGTATAAAAATGAGTTAAAATGCTTCAGTTCTGAGTATCTATCTCGGGCATAGAAATAGAGCATAAAGAAGTTCACAACTTGTGAACTTGAAGAGACAGAGGAAACCAAAGGAACAGTAGAAAGAAAGCCAAAGGTCGAACGAACAAAAGTGGAAGCCGAAGGTCGAGCGAGCGAAGAAGGAAGCCGAAAGGTCCAGCAGAAGAAGAAGGAAGCTGAAGGTTGAATATTCTGTTGACTGGGTTATTTATTGAAAAGCTCGGACCTATGTTTGTGTGTGATTCTCTGAGTATGAACAGGCTTGTTTTTAATTGAACACACAATATGAAACCACGACAGTCACTCCTCTAAAGAAGTCACTCCTGAAGCAGTTTCTCCTGAAGTAGTCACTCCTGAAGCATTTACCGTGACAGTGAGAATAGAGGCTTGAAACAGAGAGTTGTTTTTGTGCAGAGCTTACTGCAGTTCATTGTAGACACATTGAAGTTGTGTGAAGACTATTGTAGATCATGATGGCTATTTGAAATCATCATGAGGTAACTTTGTACACTCTGTTTGGGCAATATGAAGAATTGTGAAGACTCCTTCATATGAAGATAGGTTGTCATTAATGTAGTAGTGAAGTTGTAGATTGACAGAACATATTGAAGAAGATTTTGAGAGCAGTGTAATACAATCAAAACATTTCTTGAAGAAAGCAAAACTATAGGGTCGAAGCCCTTGGGGTTGGTGCCTCAGAATTGGAAGGATTGGTGTCCTTGGAGTTGGTGCTCCTAAACACAAGGTTGGTGCCTTGAGAAGATAGGGTTGTTGCCCTAGAGGTTGGAGCCTCACAAAAGACCAAGTTGGTGCTTGGCAACATATTGGAGCCTTATATATATTGAACCTAATTTATTGTAAAGATTATATTAATAAAAACATTTATTCCTATTTATGTGTTCTAAATATAAATGATTTAACTGGTAAAAATAACAATTAAAAAGGAATACTGATTCACCCCCCTCTCAGTATTTCCAACAAGGTCAGAGAGGGAGCACTTGTCAGCGGCAGAGGGAGCTTCAATATCAGTGGGTGTCTCTAGCCCAACAGCGAGGTCAGTTGGGAGATCAGTTACTTACTTCTCAGTAACTGAGTTGCAGTGCAACAGTGGGCAACATGATGAGAGGAGGTGCAATGCAGATGCAGTGGTGGGAGAAAGGACTAGCAACAGCACGGTACAGAGGGAGTTGTCATACAGATACAGCAGTGGCAATGGTAGAACCATGGGCAGCATTATAAGATATAGCAGTGCAGAGGATGGCGGGTAGCAAGCCTAGCATCAACACAGGGACCGATGCCAAATGATTAGAGTAATACTTAGTGAGGAGGATTGTTAGAGCACAGTCCTCGCTAAGAGGGAGTGTTGATTCGTGGTAGCATCAGATGTGCTCCAGCCACAAAATTTGGTGGAGAGGTTGGGGCACATGAGATCTCCAATACCCAAAAAGGGTTTGGGAAAATTCTAAACAGTTCAGGAGATATTAAAATAATTAATATTTTTAATGGAGTCCCTAAGTTGAAATTAAAATATTAATGTGGATTAATATAAAATTGTGTTAGAATGCTCCAAAAGACATGGATCAAGCCAGATCTAATCTTAGCCGTTGATTAGGGACTTAACCTCGACCGTTGATATGTCAACAAGAAAAGTGTAAGAGGAGGCTTAAGGGTCACTTGGAGAATACGCCAGATGATCAGTCATTCTATTCTCTATAGCGGGGTTTGCTAAGAGATAGAATCAGTGATTGGGAGATCAGTTGAGGGGCATTGAGTACAAAGAAATATAGAAGGCAAAGATTGTGCCAGGAGAGCAGCACAACAGCCAAGGAGGGTGATGCAGAGCCAGCAAGGGCTCACGCAAGGCCATGCAGAGGCAGCCAAGTGCTGCGCAGAGCACCAGAGGGGCCAACGCAGCTGACACAGAGGCCCCCAGAGCTGACGCAGGGCCTCCTGGGGCTGACGTAGGCCTAGAAAGGCTAATGCAAGGCTAGCGTGAGACAGAGAGGGGTTAACGCAGTCCAGTTTGCGCAAACGCTAGGGTTGCGGAGCAGTTTTGTGCTGAGGAGCTGCCAAAGGGATTTTTCAGGGTTTCAGCGAGGATATTTCTCTCAAACTGTGAGGTATAGCTGCTAAGGAAATTCTTTGTTGGGTAGGCTAGTTTCGGCACCCAGATTGTACTCTGATATTGCTTAATAAGAATACCCTATGATAGTTGCAATGGTTTTCCCGCATTGGGTTTTTCTGGGGACATTGGTCGAAAAATAATGGTGTCGTGGTGTGTTTGTTCTTGTTTCTTTTAGTTGTTGATCTGTAATATGTTGAACATGCACTGGTGTTTATTTTCAATGTTTACTTTGTAAATAACTTGTTAAAGAAAAATAACAAGTAGGTAGGAATAAATCAGAAAAAGTGCATGAAGGGTTTCTAAACTAAGTAAACTTAGAAATTTCAACAACAAGCACACAAGGGACACCATTATTTTTGGACAATTGTCCCTGGAAAAACCAACTTGGGAAAACCGGTGCAGCAACTCTGAGGGTTTTATTATAAGTAGTTTTTTTTAGTACAATTATGGTACCAAACTGGCTCATGCAACAGAGAATCTATCTGGCGGTAATACCTGTCTTCGGAAGCAGATATTCAGCAAGTCTACTCCACAAAATTCTCTCTGAAGCTTTGCATCAACCCTCCTAGCCTTTGCATCACTCAGATTCCCTTGTGTCAACCTTCTACTACTCTTTGTTGGCTCTCTGGCCTTCTGCGTCACCCACGCAAGCCCTGTTAGCCTCTGCGCAGTCACTTTGGCCCTCTGCGTGGCTCTTGTTGGCTCTACGTAGCCTCCTCTGCCTTAGCGCTGATCCCTCGACACTATCTCTGCCTCTCTGTTATGCACTCACTGCCCCTCGCTGCAATTCTGATCACTTATTTGAATTTTCTTAGCAAACACCGCTCCAGAAAATTGAACTGACTAATCAATCTTGGTGTATCTCCAACTAACCCTCAAGCCTCCTCTTATACTTTTTTTGTTGAGTCTTCAACGACCGAGATTAAATCTCTAATCAACAGCTACGATTAGATTTGGCTTGATCCATGTCATTTAGAACATTCTCACCTAGTTTTATATTAATACCCATTAATAATTTAATTTTCCTAAGTTTAGACTTAGGAACTCCATTAAAAATATTAATTATTTTAATATCTCTCTACTCCGGTGGATATTCCCCAAACCATTTCTGGGTCTTGGAGATCTCATGTGCTTTAGTCTCTCCACCAATTTTTATGGCTAGAACACATCCGATGCTACCCCAAATCAACATGAATTACCTACCTTGAGACCAAAATCTTGACACCATTTTGTAGAGCTGGAGTGAAGGAGAATTTGAGGGCTGAATTTCTCTCATTCTAGCAGTGCGCAAAGTTTCCTGGGCCAAGCCTGTGTAGGGGTGAAATAAGAGTTGCCCCAAGAGGAGTTGAGGGTTGGAGAAGTTGGGTTTATTTAGGTGATTTTTGCAAGGAAGTTGGGAGGCATTTCCAATGGAGCATTTGTGGGTTTGGCAGCAGAGTTTTCTCCATTAATTCGTAAAACAACCAGAAAAGGGCATTCGCACTTCTTGGAGGGGCTTTGAGACACCCAGAACTAGGCTAAAACCTTTTTGGGCTTTTGTGGGTTTGGTGAGAGGACCCCGGGGTTAATTTTGCAGAGTTTTCCGGGCAGCATTCAAAGTAGAATTCCAGTTGCATTTGGGCAACAGTTAGTAGAATTTTTTGGGTAGTGTACAGTTTCAGTTTGGAGCCAAATCAACACTTGGGTCAGTGATATTTAACCTAGGTTTTGCATAGCTTGCATAAAAAGCCCAGGTTCCATTATCCATTCTCATCATGTACCCAAATTTCCTTTATCAATAAAATGGCTCAGTTATTCTGCTCATTTACTCTGGTGTTCTGATTTGGGTGCTTGTTCTTTATTTATTTTTTGTTTCATAGTTCATGTTTTGGTATTCACTATTATTTTTCCACCTAGGAATATCGCAATCCATGATTGCTCCCTCCTACATCTACACACCTAATATGTGGAAATCCCTCATCATTGTCATCCTTGAACCCATGGCATTTTTCCTTGAGACCTCCGTGTCCCCATCCATTCATCATCATTCTCATGACACCTATCAAATGGATAATCATATGTTTGAAGGTGGGCCATCCAATCCCAAAGGTCTGATTTTTCATTATGTAATTGGGTATTTATGCTTGTTTTTCTTGGGCATGAATTGATGTGTGACTTGGAAGAAGGACGGGCTTTGACTGTACTCTTGTTCCCTTACCTCAACTAGGGGCTAATCCCGAATCCTAGTCCCATGGGATCTCCTTTATTGGCTATTAGCTTTGGGAGTAGCACTACATGGGAAACCCTGATTTTGGTTGCATGGTCTCGCTTCGTGATACCATACATATCACTTCCCTACGCTCATTACAAGCCCTTTTCACAGTTTCCCTATCTGAATCCAAATTTGTCCATTATGTCCACAAGGTGCTAGCATTCCCTTCCCTTGTCAACAACTTGGGTCAAGCCTAGAATGATACCTCAGAGGTTGATGCAGCTGAAAAAAAAAGATAAAAGCGCAACATGGCCACAAATAACAAGAAATGTATGACAAAATGCAAAAAGATGGCTGGGACAATAAAATTTAGCGTGTAGGAAAAAAATCAAACATGACCTCTCCCCCGATCATTATGGCCATCACCCTAGCTCCTAGGGCCCCTATGAGTGCCCCTCGCATCATAAAGGAATCCATGAATGTCCCAACCCCTAGTGGGTGATGAACTACCCCAACTTAAGGGGGTAATCACTGTTATATATTTCACATCATGCTCTCATCTCTTTGATCCCTGAGCAGTAGAATGAAGACAAATCAATAAACGACAAAAGACAAATGAATAAAGGTGGAAAAACAAAGAACAAGGTAACTCATGTAGCACGAGTGCTCTGTCCTACATTCATATGCCCAAGGTGTGGGATCTCCTTATCATGGCTACCATTGTACAATGGCATGTGGCTTGGAGCCTTCCCTTTGTCCCCACTCCATTCCATCATTATTTCACATGACACCTACCATTTGAAGGGTGTCCCTTAGACCTACCATTCCGTTAGAGGTTGAAACCACCTAATAGGGCCCTTCATTAACCAATCCTACCTAGGGAGGTAATACTAATACATGTTCAAAACACCAAATTTGGAAGGGAAACCCATTATGAAGTCCTCATTTATACCCTTGATTAACAAGATTATTTACTCAATTGCACTAATGAATAATTGTATTTGAAGGTGAGGAGACGCATTGGATCATATTGTTGAAGTTTCTAAG